>JABGMY010003668.1:0-16160 GCA_014705525.1 Colletotrichum sp. HC292
TAAGCTGAAAGTATCCTGAGGATGAATACAAAGTTGATTGCTGAAGAGCTATGGAAGTCTGACCATGAGGCGAGCTCAGGTCATACTATATAGAAGTCCGAACAGTATCTTTTATCTTACTACCGTTCCGGATCCTGACGGGGTCCGTTCCTTGATCATACGGAGCCCGTATGTGCCAAGGACGTCCTCCGTATTCTTGGCGTACGGATCTAATCTCTTATCTTATCATCACGTGACTTGTACCATAGTTCTTCCGTGTCCGAGTGAGTCCCTGTTGTTCCCGTGATCCTGCGGTACAAATGTCCTGTCTTAGCCGCCCGACGCCCAGGTGGGTCGGTTATCTGTTACTCTTGCATAACGGGTCGTAACAAGACCGTGACAGTAACCTATAACTGCAACCTTAGTATACTGTTTTAATATTAATCCCTAACTTCTGTTAGCAGACCCTACTATCAGATAGCTGACTATAATATATTTCTAATAACTAACTATAGAAATTAAGCGTTTCTAATTCTTATAGTATACTACCCTATTAAAGGAACTTAATAATACGTATATGATTACTATAACGTAGTTATAGTTAATAGAGATAGTTAGATATATAGGGGTAGTTAGAGTAAGGGGGACCTCTTATATATCCCTAGTTATACAAATCTGCACTATGCAGTTCTTCACAAAATGACAGCTTGATGAATTCCGTTACGATATACTCACAAACCCGGCCCAAGGCTACAGAAGAGACATGAGCAGGCTTCTAAAATGCCTTTGTTGCACAAGGCGCCGATTTCAACCAATAGATAACGCCCCCATACCGATACTGCATCGAAAGATACCCAGCTACAGATACTTTTGTGAACAGTAATTGCCTAGGTACATACTCCAACCTTTCACTGTTCCGCAGTCTTGCCGTAGGCTCCACCACCTTGACTCTGACGTGGCTATACCAGTCGTCATTTGGACTCTATCGTTGTTCCCGGCACGCAACATAAGTCATTTTGAATCAATGTCGAGTGAAACCATAGAAGTCTGTTCTACCCTGATGCTTGGGTCAACGCCTGGTGACAGAAGCGCCTCGAGCACTTTCGCATCCTATCTGTCAATAAGGTAGTCGTGAAGGCCACGCCGCCTTAAACATTAGCCCCATGTTCGGCCAACAGACGAATCATCTCGGCGTCAGAGCCGGCATATGTGAGACATGTGCGCCCCATCGTGTCAACGGCATTCGCGTCCGCACCCCTGAGAATGAATAGGCGAGCTGCATCGCGGTGGAATGGCCCAGTCCGTATCTTTTCTCCGCATTCAAGGGCAATATGAAGCGGCGTTTGTCCCATGTCGTTCCTCAGCTCAACGTTCGCGCCACGTTCAATGGGATATGGCAGAGCTTGCGCTACATGCCACCAGTGATTCCCTCTGGCAAGCATGTGCAGAGCACTTTGCATGGTCTGCATCTCATGGCTACTGTAAGGGTCTAGGACAAGGTCGGTGCCATTGGTCTAGCCTACTACTACGAGCATTCCAAGCTGGAGGAAAGAAGAACCATTCTGGGAAAGAGTGGTGCCCTTCTCATCTTTAAATACATGTGAGTCTTCTTCCAGAAGCTTCCATTGAGTAAGGGCCGACAAGGTTCTCATAACCTTCCACGATATTCTGTAACCTTCCAAAGTATTCCATAGCTGAGGGTCTAGCCGAAGCTTCATATCGGTCCATAGACCGTGACAGCTACCAGGCTTCATGGTACTGAAGCTCATTTCGTCGATATCGGCGCCGAACTCTTCAACCAACAGACAGAGTACGTCGAAAGCCGGAAGCTCCATATGAATGGCCTCCAGAATGAATAGCCTCGAGCTCTTGTCTGAGTCTTTCTTCCGCATCCAGGACGAATCAAGTCCGGTTCTCTGGTTTGTCATATTTTGCTCTACACGAGAGACGTCGTCTTCTTGTCTCCTGTTGGCTTCCAGTTGGATGATGCGCTTCACCAAACATTGAAGCCACCACGTATCAGTTCTTCGAGGCCGGTGAGTCCCAGACGCTGGTTATCGGCGAAGAAATCGACACCACAGTGGAAAAGCTCTTCCACGAGATAATATTGCCGTCGCTTCAATGTCGACCAAAGGAGTTTCCGGTTTGGCCTCCCCTTCTTGATTCCGCCATAGTTCCGCAATGCCGTTATGGCGGCCTCGTCGCGGTACTTGACAAGGTACTCATCGAATGTTGTTTCTTCGTGTTGGAATCGGTGACAATGGGGGCCGAGTTGACGCTTCTGCGATGCTTCAGTCCAACATCTGAGAGTGTAATCTCCACATCCCAAGGAGGTTGTCGAAACCCCCACGAGCTTCTCGTCCCATTGGCGTCCTTCACAAGGCCATGAGAGATCTGCGCCCTTGTCAAGAAGCATGTCAATAATCTCACCGAGTCTGGCCGTGTCTTTTAACAGATGATTGTTGCCGTTAAATTGGGGACGGGACAGGTCTGAGAGTTTGAGGCCAGTTGCGTCTCCATTTCCTGGCTCAGGGGCACGTCTGTGAGGAGCGTCCCATAGCGCATGCTCCGCTTCGAAAAGATCGCAAGCCTCGCGAAGACCGGAGGCCTTGGAATTGGCGCCTGCCTTAAGGAGCATAGCAACACCCTCGGGGCGGCCTGATGTACAAGCGTAGTGAAGAGGCGTTTGGCCCCTTTTGTCTTCGTTATTGACGCCAGAGACAGGCAGGGGGCAATCATCTGCGAGCCAAGTACCTCGACGTGCGTCTTCTAATCCAGCCGATTGGCAAAGAGAGTCTAATAACAGTCCGACAATGTTACTTTGCCTGCTTCGAACGGCGAGATGGAGGGGTGTCATGCCCTCGTTGGTTGCAGCATTCGGGTTAGCACCTGCGTCGAGCAGCTTCTTGGCGTGGTATTCTGAAGTGGTAACGGCAATGTGCAGCGGAGTAATGCCGTCTTCATCAGCAAAGTCGACGGTTTCCACCCGTGAGATGAGCAGATCAATGAGGTATATCGCGTCCGGCTCGCCCCACCCTCGACGGGCCTTGCATGACAGGTTGTGAAGTGGCGTTCTGCCTTTCTTGTTCGTCTTCTCAGGATCAAGCCCCAGATTCAACAACTGCTTCCAGACAGGAATGACGCTGGTGAAGTTATCGAAGTTTGATGGATGCCAGCTGAGTTCGTGGAGCAACGTGTTTCCGTCGTTGTCCACGACGTGCGGATCGAGTCCCAGACTGATCAAGAAATCCAGTCGAGGATGTTTCTGGTAATGGAAAAGTCTCTTTGAGATCCCAGGATGGCTTCTCACAGCTTCGTGCAACAAACTGTGATCTTTGGTATCGCAAGTGTCAAGCGTGGCACCCCGTTCTATCAACGCCTTCATGTCTTTATGAGGGTCTTGACGATCGAAAGTACGAGACTTGGCCATTCTGAAAAGTGCGGTACATCCTTTCTTGTCCTTGGCATTGATGTCAGCTCCAGCACTGAGTAACAAGTCCCATATCTCTTTCGCATAGTCGCCCGATGGCTTCATGACGTCTATCGGTGTCGTGTCAGACTTGTTCCTGAGATTGGCGTCGGCGCCTGCCTCGATCTGCTTCTTGATGATCTTGACGTCCGGGTTAGACTTTCCGAGTGCCACATGCAACACGCCGTTACCATCACTGTCCACACGCTTACAGTCCGGGTCATACTCTAGGAATTTGAGAGTCAGGAATGTAGCGTTGCGATCGAGAAGGAAGAAGAGCGGTGTCTTCCCATTTGAAGGCACTCCCGCGTTGATATCTGCGTGGCCAGCCTCAATCAGTTGACATATGTTGTCTGTGTTTCCCGGATTGTGAAGGGGTGTGTGGCCCTTGTTGTCGGCGATGTTTGGGTCCACTGATCTTTCTAGCAGCAAACTCGTCCAGACAGGATTGTCTTTAGCCGCATGCAGCAGCGTTGATCCGTCTGAAAACCGCTGGTGAATATTTCCTCCACACTCGATGAATGCCTCGAGAACCTCTCTAGCCGCTTGAGGGTCACTTGTAAGGCGCGTCCTACGAGGTCGAGTTGGGCCTTCGCAGGCAATGTACAGGGCAGTAAGATCCCGTCTTCTCCGTGGGTCGGATGTGTTTTCGGATTCCTCACTGTCGGAGTTAGAGTCACTGTCGGAGTCGTATTTCGGCGCATTACAGCCCCCGAACTCTTCGTCTTGTTGGCATTGGATCGCGACGTCAGCACCTTTCTTAAGAAGCAGCAGAACCGTTTCTGCACTGCCACTTTTACAAGCTCGAAACAGGGGCGTTCCACCTCCGATTTTGCGATTGATGTCGACGCCGGGCTCCGCTAAGATTCTGTTGAGACAATCTTATTCTGACCTCTCTCAGCTGCCCAAGCCAACGCTCGATGAAGAGCCGTCGTGTTATGCAAGAAGGGCAAGAATGCCTCGACTGCTTCCAGATGCCCGTGGTGGCAGGCGTGCTATGATAAAACGTCAGTCTTCACACGCCAAACCTTTCTTCAGCGGTGCACAAGCATATCCAAGCTGCACAACTTACCATGAGCGGAGTGTGTCCTTTTGTTCTTGATGCGTTACCGCACCAGTTACCGGAATTCTCTTTCGTCTTCAGAGTCAGTGGGTCGACTCCTGCTTCGAGTAGAACTTTGACAACTACTGCATGATTCATCGAGGCAGCTCGATGAAGAGGCTTGAGCCCTTCGTTCTCATCTCGGTCTGGGTTCGCGCCTGCGTCAATCAAGGCTTTAACGATACTCTCCCACCTAGACTCGGCAGCCCAGAAAAGAGGCGATCTGCCGCTAACATCCACAGAGTCGACGGCGGCGTCGGGCACTGTCAGCTGATGCTTCAACCACTCGGATAAGCGATATCTAGCCGCGACATGCAAAGGAGTTACGCCGCCAGTCCCTTCATCCCAGCGAATCTCGAGCCATGTCTTCAACCAACGAGGGTTGTCGACAAATCTCTGGAGTGCTTGGTTGATCTCCTTTTGTGGATAACCTTCGAGGGTGGATTTGGCAAGATGGACGTGCCAGTTGCTTGCTGCATACGCAAGGGATACTTCAAGTTTACTTCTGCAGTGTCGAGTCTTTTGTAGCCGCGCCTGGGTTTGTTTGAAGGGAAATTTGATAATCCATCTTTATCGGGAGTCATCTCATCGAGGCACCCGGCCTGTAGGTAACTCAAACAGGCTGAACCAAGTCTGGCGTTCGTCTCTCCGGAAGACAGCATTTGGTACCCAAAATTTTGGTTCCTGTTCATGTCTGTGAGGTACTCTTTGAGTGTGTGGTGGATCAAACGGACGGTTTTATCGGGCAATATTTCCAATAAAGGGCCACAGGCTGCTCTCGCGATGTCTTTACTGAGCTTGAGATCTTGATTGTCGAGACTAGAATGGGTGACTTTGATGGTATCGTCGATCTCAAGTAGGCTAAGTGGGCGGGTAGCGTGAGCAATCCATTGGAGAATAAGAAAGGGAACATCCTCGGGAACACCAGACCTCCGAGAATGTTCACGGAGCGGATTGGAATATATGGCCGACATTTCCTGAGGGAGAGCTCTCAGAACCTCTTTGGCATCGGCTCCTGGCTTGAGGAAGGCATCCATTGCAAGTTTGGCATATAAGAAGATACCATGTACTTGACCTGGGATAGCCTTTCTGATGATCTCCTGGTCCCCTAAAGATATATCGGAAGACTCCAAACGCATCTGAACATAGGTGGTAATGTCGACGTCGACCATATCAAACTGAAGTTGAATTTGAGAACGATTGAGACCTCTCATGAGCGGCTCCATCTCAGGCATGAATCGGCTGGTAATGAGCACTTTGACTTTGTGAGGCTTCCAAGTCCCAAGCTCGCCCAGAGCGCGGATGAACGTCCAATGGTGCCAATCCAGTTCGTCCAGAGCGTCAACGATGCAGAAAGCTTTCCCACGTAATCCGGAAAGTGCCATCCGAAGATCTTTCCAGAAGCTTTCAAGCGACATGCTGTTGACAGATTGCTTGTTTTCAACGTAACCCTTGATCTGCTTCTGTAGAGGCGGGCTGTACAGCAGCAGTTGATCCAGCCAGTCTCTCAACAGCGCAATCGGTTCGTGGTTGGCGTCAATGATCTTCCGAAAGAAGAAGTACAACACCGGGGTTCCTGGCTGATTTTGGGACAGATCTCGGACAATTTTGGACGCCAAGACTGACTTTCCGGAGCCCGGTATTGTCACGGGCTAGAGCCCGGCCGAGATCTCCGGCTTTGCCGGAGCAGTTACCGAGATCCGGCTCCGCCGGATCCACTATTCTGCCGTAGCACACCGCCTAGCCACGGTATGCTTCACCGCTGCTAGGCGCCTATCCCTGTAAAGTCTCTTCTCCCTTCTTCAGCTTAGAATAGTCAATCGACGGCACCTCTACGTTGAACAAGCCTAGGGGCCAGCCCCTTACAGGTATGCCCCTTATCCATAAGAATCCTTGCTCTTGACCTTTGAGCCAATCATCGTATGTGCTGTTGGACGCGATCCATTCGCCGGTGCCTGGGGTATGAGATGAGAGGTGCTTTCGATATTCGCCGCTTTCGAGGTCATACGTGGTCGGTTGTAACCAGACTCTTAGGTTCTTGATCACCTCGGGCGTCTCTGGCAGGATCTGATCAGGGTTGTAGTTGCTAACGTCGTTGCGGCCAATCACGATAGCGTCGCTGTCGCTGTGACTGGACGACATAGTGGTGTTGAGGTCTAGAACAGTGGCTCTCAATGCGAGGTGAGACTGAAGATAAATGTCGGGGCCGTTTATAGTATGTGAAAGATTGTGTATTCAGGACCAGACGGCGACTTTTCACGCAGCGATTAATGAGTCAAACAAATGATTGCCTTAGGTTTGGGTGTGGTTGCCTATTGTGGGTGGCGAATCACTGTTCAACGATGTGAATCCTTCCAACTCTTGGCGTTCCTTACGGGATTCTTCCAGGGGTCCTGGCCACCTAGGGAGGTCTTCAATTCAAATTCTAGCCCTTAGATATCAGAGTGTAGTAAATCCAACGAACACAATAGTCAAAATGGCGAAGAGGCTAGAATCCGACCCCCCAGACGCTACTAGGCATGTAGCAGGACCGCATCATGTTAGTCACGCCCAGTGCCTGCGCTCGATGGCACCATAACTGGTTGACACTCTCTTGAGGAATGAATTGAAACCCTCCCCGAATGTGTACCTTACCAAGAAGTCATCACGAAGCCCATAAACTTTGCATCCCGCCGGTTTGTTCTGGGATGGGAGTGGGATGCCGATGCTAGTGCTGAATAGCCCAGCTAAGCACCTCCACCGCCGGCCCGCCCTGCCTAGAGATGGAATGTGGCATCAGATCTTGATGTTTGAAGCCTAGGATTATGGATCCTCAGTGAAAACTGAAAGATATTGCGAAGACAATGATGTTCCATCCCACACCTAGTGTTTCTCAGTCTCTGCATCCACGTTGCTGGATCTGCCCGAAACCTAATTCATGGCCTTGGCTTAAGTTGAGACCCTGTACCTTAGGATGGGACCGTTTTCTCAGCCAAGACACTACTTGTACAAAGGTGTTCTTTAGCAGCTCATATGTACATAACAAATGTAGGCAAAGTCTTGCTCTGCCGAGAATGCGGATGGTACCGATGCTTACCTCCTGCATGAACAGTCACCTGAACCATGTCTCTATGCATCTGTTTATCAATGCACCAACTACCACAAATGCACAAAAGAAAGCTTATTCTACGCTTGAGATAACAGGCCTTAAATTGAAGATGTTCGAGGATCGAGGCGGTGGTGTTTACAGACGGAACCGTGAAATATCCGCCGTCGATCTAACGGTGCCCCCGCTCCGCAATACCTCCGCGGCGAAACTCTTATCGAGCAGCAGTTAGACAGGCAGGGGTCATTGTGTGTATATTGATGAGTATGATGAGTGAATGGCTATGGGAAGAAACCCGATATCTATATAATGAATGTGCGATCCCCTGGATAAGGATATCCTTGCTGACCTTATTCAAACCTCTAGTAAAGCATAAGTCAAGTTACTTGAGGTGAAACAATTGCTGTAACGAATGTGCTGGGATAGCCTGACAACTCTATTTTGCGGCCCCTGCATCATGATCTCCGTGTCCAGTGCGACGCGGATTATGTTACAATTTTCTTTCTCTTCACCACAAGATACACCGCAATGCGCCGAAGATCAAAACAGACATCTTGCTTTCCGTGTGTCGAGGTCAAGAGGCGTTGCGATCGGACGCTCCCCGCCTGTTCCCGATGCCTAGATCGGGACGTTGACTGCACATACCCGCCGGTCCGCCGGCCACGGCCCCGTCCGCCGCCAGACTCCCTCGACCCGGGGACGCAGCCCGTTTCCGATTGGGACTCGGAGACCGCATGGCCCGCAATACAGGATGACATGAACGACATTGCACTGCAGGTGGAGGATATCGACGCCCTAGCGGACACATTCTTCGCTTCCGACCAGGTAGCTGATGTGCGGAGTTCTCTATCCCTCGGGATCGACCGCAACCTCGAGGCATCGTCATCATCCTCAATAACAAACCCCAACCAGTCGAACAGCGAAACGAGTCCCAATCAGCTCAGCCCCACCGTGGAGCGTCTTAGATGGTTCCTGAACTCCCCGTCCTGGGCCATCGCGTATCACTACCAACCACCGGGATCCATTCCTCCGGCCGCCGTGTTTACCAACTTCGTCCGCGGCCTGCAGGACTGGCTGGTTCGCTTCCTCCGCAAAGGCCACAGCCCCTTCATCCACCGCAACCTCTACACCGAATCGAGCATGCCGCGCTGCATCCAAGACGCGTACGCCGCCATCGCCATCGCGCAGAACGTCACGCCGGACAATGAACACGTGGTCGACGCCACCTCCGCGGCCTATATTCTGGACTTGGTCGCCAGCCACTCTGCAGCAGAGCCGTCGTTCTCTCTGCTCACCACCAGGGACCACCTCGCTCGCACGCAGGCCCTCCTGATTCACCTTCTGCTGTCTCTCTTTTCCCCCTCCATATCCCGCCGTGCCAAGGCGGAGAGCCTGATAGACACGCTCCGCCTCTGGGCCCAGCAGCTCTGGGAGTCTGCCGCACTCGACGCGACCTCCTCGTCCATCTGCTCGAATACCCTGTCGTTGCCTGAAGACGCTGGCGCCGACACGACGGACATGGTGCAGAATCTGTACCGGGCTTTTGTCCTGTCAGAGTCGATCCGCCGGACATACCTGCTGACGAGCATCGCTACCGGCGTGTACGGTGCTCTCAAGGCAACATGGTCCGAGGCGTGCGGCGGGGATATATGCATCACCGCGCGCGCGGAGCTGTGGGATGCGCCTTCGTCCGCGCGGTGGGAGTCTAGCGCTCGGAAGGCGGATCCGTTGTTTTTGCATAGCTTGCACGGGCAGAGCTTGGTTGAACGCGGGATACCCGCTGCGGAGGTTGACGAGTTTGCGAGGCTGCTTTTGACGGTGATGTGGGGGCTTGAGAAGGTGGAACGTTGGGTCGTGAGTACTGGTGATAGTGTATCTGTCATGTATTGAGGATTTCCAAATATTTCGGCGATGAATCTCGGATTCGGTTGCAGGCAGATTACAGATCTTCGAGCCAGCCACGTGTCACGAGTCTTTTCAGTGGCAAATTAGAGATCATTCGACGATGAATAGAAAACAAACTTGGCAATGTGTAGGGTCCAGTATCTCGCCACGCCTCGTTCTTCTGTGTCTTTTACCAAGATTGCAGAGGTGACAGACCTTCATCTGCTAGACTTCTGTTGATTTCCTCCGCGGCGGTCTTCCAGAGGCTCCTCACATGCTCTTCCTCTGACGCCACCATAGCAGGAACACCAATCTTTCCCACCGGCAACAAAAACTGCCCTTTGTACGCAGCCGGATTTTCCTTCACGTCTCTCGAAACTGCCGCAAACACGGGGTTTGCAGCACCTTGCTCGGGAGAAAGAAAAGTCAAGCGCGCAATGGCTCTGACCATGGCGTTGTTAATCGAGAACACGCCCTCCGTGGCAACCTCTCCTGGGTGCACCGCAACAGATATGATGGGTAAGCCCCTCTCATCCAGCCTTCTCTGCAACTCTTGCGCGAAAATGAGGTTGGCTGCTTTGGACACCGCGTAGCGGATCATGTCGAAGCCAAACGCGAACTTGCCGAGATAGCGCCATTGCCAAGGGTGCGACAGGACCGGGTTGCGGAGGCAGTCGGGTGAAGTAAAGGGGAACTTGAAGCCACTGGGTAGCATCGCCACTTGTGCGGTGGAGGTTAGTGTGACTAGGCGGACGTCGGCGTCCTTCTCCGCGGCGGCATTTTGGAGTAATGGGAGGAGGCGGTTCGTGAGCACAAAGGGGCCGATGAAACTGTAGTCACCAGTCAGAAGAGCATTTCGTAGTCCACTCATGGAACTTACTTCACAGCCATGTGAGGCTCCCATCCCGCGCCAACCGGTTCGTTCGACCAGGTTGCTGCTGCTGCGTTGTGGACTTTTGAAGTGTCAGCAGCGATCACGTCTTCTTCCGGAATTGGGTATGGGAAAGTGACGTACTCAGGATGTCAAGCTTTTGCTCCTGCGTCTTCAACCAATCGGCCGCGGCCGTGATGCTACGCATATCCGTCAGGTCCATCTTGACCCATTGGAGATTTTGCGGCTCAATCTCGGGGCTTTTGTCTAGAATGAGCCTTCGTGTCTGCACCCCTTTGGTCTCTGATCGCACCGCGAGGTACACTTTGGCGCCATTCAGCGCAAGATATCTGGCTGTCTCGCGTCCAATGTCACTGCTGTAGCAGGAATCTTGTCAGCTGGGGCATGTCGAATGTTGGTGAGTTGGCATACTTTGCGCCGGTGACGACAGCAATTTTTCCACGCAGTGGAGAGACATTCTTATCAGGTTTCCATTCGGTTGTCATGATTCTGGGAATAGTAGAAATAAATAGGAATTTTCGGTCGTCTTTCAAATGGTTGTTCATTTAAGTAGGGGCAAATAGCACGCTGGAGAGTGGCAAATATCTGTATTTAATCTGTTTGCATCTGCGGATTGCATTTGCGGATTGAACCGAATATCCATACATGTTATAATACACTGTTATAGTAAGTACCATTGCAATCGCCTCCGTTGTTGAAAGCATGCTCTAAGCTATGCGGACATGGAGCGGAGGATCTGCGGACGTATCGCGGGAGAAAGTGGGGTTAGGGAACCGGAGCTCACGGCCCCAATTCTGAGGCGTAAGTCATCGGAAAGCCATCCCTCCCGGTACGCCGGTACGCACACGACCTGGACCCGACAGCTCGCACCTCAGAAGCAGTGAAACCACAGGTGCAGCCGTCGGGTCTCTGTGATTTTGGGACGATCGCCTGTCTCTCATTCACAGGCGCTGGTTGGCTGCTTCAGCGTTGGGTTTCTGCAACTGCGGTTTTGGGCCCAAGCTCCTGCTGAGTCTGGGGTGGCACGTGCCCCCTGCCGGATGGGAAGCTCCGCCTAGCGCTGTGGACGAACTCACCTACGTCATGGGCTGGTCACCCTTCGAATTCCACCACGCAACAGGTCTGTTCGTCGCGACTTCACATCAACAACCTCCAAGCTCTTATCGACAAGACACACCGCATTCAACCCGGGCATGAATGAGTTGACGCGCATATCCAACACAACGTCCTACGGCTTCGATATCAAGTGGCGCGCGATGCTGTCCTGCTTCGGGTTCGGCAAGTCGCGCGAGGATCGCGAGCGAGAGCCTCTGCTGCCGCGCTACAATGACGACACGGCGCTCCAGCAGCGGCTGCACGAGAAGCTGCACACGTATCAGATGCTGAGGGCCGTCGGGAAGGGTTACATGCCGTCCAACGAGCAGCTCATCGTCAACCTGCGCACGCTGCTGTCTTGCGACATCCTTAACCCCGATACCCCAGACCTCAGCGACTCTGGGCGCAAGCTCATCCTCAACGTCAAGCTCCTACTCAAGCAGCTGATTGAACTCCTGCTGCACAAGAACGACCAGGACCAGATTCAAGATTTTATCTGGTATCTGACGAAAGCTCGCTTGTCCATCGACGCCTACGACATTGGTGCTCGAGCGTCAAAAGCCAGGGCCAGAGCCGATACAGTTGCTGGTGGGTCGATCCCTACTGACACCTTGACACCGTGGATGCCGCCTACTGGGAGGACCCCACGTTCCATCAAAGTCAAATAGATGAAAGCCTGACTGGACTTTAAACTGACAATTGCCAAGCATACAAAAGCTTACAAACCGTCGGCTCTTTGGTCTTGACCAATTCTGACTTTCGCCTTTTACTATCGGACCTCGGCACCATTGGTCGAGAGGTGTTCCGCGACACAGCCTTCACCCTATCCGACGTGTCCAAGCAGGCCGCCAAGAAAATCGAGCCCTCCAAAGAGGAAGAAGAAGCCCTCCGACATCCGAACGGGGACTCGAAGCCTCCCCCTTCCAAGGACGACTTCCAGGATGAGGTCGTCGAGGTTTCCCAGGTCGTTGCTGATGGCGTCGCCAAAGTTGCAGATGAAGCCAGCCAGAGTCTGGTGGATCATGTCACCGGCGACGAACAAGAGACTATCGTGCACAGATTGAAGAAGACGATTCTCAACTTGCGCGACCGCAAAGACTATTCTGACTCTGTGTCCACGCTGTCGCTCCTGATTCGACGGTATCTTCTGGTTTATTCGCACGCCATCTCCGACACCATTGAAGTTGCACAGGATGACATCAACACCAACCCCGAGGCCGATCGGGCCCTCAAGAACTTCTGGCTCTTTCTGACGTCTCTCGGTAACCGTGAACACTGGAACGAAGTTGAACGCATGTTCAAGGTTGTTATGGAGCATGGCCGCAGTGACCCTGAGTTTGACGATCTCGTCAGGCAAATCGGGAATTTGCTCCAAGACATGCTGACGGATCCCGACTTTTTCGACCATGCCGAAGACCGCTTCAAGGAGTTGAGGGCCAAATCAAAAGAACTTACATCCGAGTCATCCGTCAGGGATGATCTTGACGCGTTGCTTGACAAAGTTCACCAGGCCTTGCACTCCGTACTTGAAGATGCCGACATCAAAAAGGTGCTCAACACCACCAGAAGAATCCTCAAGATTTTGTCTCCTGTCCATCAATACACAAACGGGGAGTTGGTGGCGGATTCTGTCAACGTCTTCATCCCCTTGCTCGTGCAGGCTATCCAATACGTGCCAATTCCTCGTTTGGAGGTTTCAGCACCGGCAATTGACCTCCTTTTGGAGAACCTGATTTTGGAACCAGGACGCACCGTCAACAATAGCTCTTTCCTCCCTTACAAGATCAATATATCGACCCAGAATGATGTCGAAATTCGCAAGGCCCGCTTCCGGACGACTTCCACAGTGAAAACGCTGATGCGAATAACCATCTCGGGCCTGTCAATCGCCGCAGAGGATCTGGGCTTTTGGCTCCGCCTTCACTCGGGAATATTGAGGTTAGCCGATGCTGGCATCGCTGGATTCCACCTTGATGAGCGGGGGATCGATGTTGCCATAGATGTGGAGGTCGGAAAGGAGCGACTTGAGGACATATTGACTCTTCACAATGTCCGCGTTCGCATCCACCATCTCGACTATACGCTCCGCAAGAGCAAATTCGCCTGCCTCGCTTGGGTGCTGAAGCCGATTATACGACCAATTGTCAAGGCCGCATTGGAAGCCCAGATTGCTGCCAGCATCGGCGAGTTGCTTCATTTCGCTAACAGAGAACTTCTTTTTGCTCGTGAGCGGCTCAGGGCTACCCGCATCGCCGACCCGCAGGACTTGTGGACATTCCTCAAGGCCGTGGCAGCGAGATTGGTGCCTCCGGAGGATCCAGATCTCTACACCCGAGTGGGCGTTGCGCAACCTGGCCGGGGTGTTTTCAAGGGGGTCTATGCCCCCGGCAGTCTCGTCAAAATGTGGAACGAGGAGGCGGCCCTGGCAGGCGACCGAGTGCACGAATATCAGAGAGACGGGTGGCGCAATGCAATCTTTGATATTGGCACTACAACGGTCTGACGTTGCAGTGCTGCTGGCGGGTAAAATGGCGCAGTCGCAGTCAACCGACGGAAGACTGCAGTTTGTACGAAAAACACCAGGGACAAGACACGGCACGGAGGACAACGGTATGGAGACAAAAACAGCATGTTTTGTGATGTATTCCTAGAGGCGATAACAGGGGAAACAGGACCTTCTACAGAAATGGCAAGTCGTTAAATCATCAAAAAGCATGTGCTTATGGCGCGAAGTGGCGGATGCTTCCGGCAGATGTGCTGCATGCTACGCTGCCAGCAAGCAGTCTGTGTGCCAGCTGTGCAGCTTCCCGAAAGCAACCAGCCGCCGGTGCAATTGTTGTCCCAGCCTACCATCGAGACAACTTGTCAACCTGCAATGCACAGGTCGTTGCCGCTGTTGTGTTCGCTTGACACCTCAATCGAGCAGGAGCATAGTGGCGCGATCTGTGCCAAGTTCAATTCACTAGAGCTTAAACGGATCTTTGCCTTGAACAAGTTTACGTCTAGAGGGGCTCAGTACAACAGCTTCCCTATTTACTCGGGTTACATGAGTTTAATCAACCGACGTCTACAGCCACAGGCGTCTATCAAGCGCCGGAAACCGTGGAATGCGCGGAGCACTCCGTGATGCCATGAGCACATGCCGGCGTTGGCTCGAGTCATCAAGCACTATGCTCCCGACGTCGAAATACCGTTACAACGCCCCTTGCAGTGCGCCACCCCGTTATTAGCGTCGCACAGCGACCGATTGCTGCGGGTCCATCCCGAAACCTACTGGTGCTTGAATTCGGGACGTCTCTTTTGGAGGAAGGCCGACATCCCTTCATTGAAATCGCCAAGGCTAAAAGTCGAGTAGTAAAGAGATTTCTCCATGGTCATCCCGGCGTCCAAGTGGCTATTTTCAACTGTGACGGGGTCAGCGAGTCATAATTACAGGGACCCGCCCCCTCGATCCCTAAGTGGACTCCGGAAGCCATCCCCCAAACGGAGAAAAGGGAGAGAGAATGAGGGAACCCACCGGTGAGGACAGCCTGCTTAGCCGTCTTGACGACGGGGCCCGACATGACGGCAATGCGCTCAGCGAGCTTGAGGGCCGCTGGGACGACCTCTGCGCGCGGGAACACCTTGTTGACCACGCCCAGTCGCTCGAACTCGGCTCCGCTCGCTGAATCGCCCGTCAGGACGAACTCCATAGCCTACCAGCCGTTAGTTCCATTCATCTCAGGGCGCAGCCAGGCTAGCTCATTGGAGAGTGAGTCGATAAAGATGAACGGGTCAAAACTTTAAGTTGATCTTCGTTCTCGGCTTGACTTACCTTGTGCTTCCCAAGGGCGCGAGCCAGCCGTTGAGTTCCGCCAGCACCCGGGATGGTTCCGATCTTGATCTCAGGGAGGCCGAAGGAGGCGTCCTCAGCGGCATAGATCATGTCGCACTATCGAATGTGATGAGCACATACACACACGCCCAAAGCGACTTTTCTCGCCTAAGACCGTGGGGGGTCTCATGTCACTTACCGCCAGGGCAATCTCGCAGCCACCGCCCAACTTGAGGCTCGCGCATTAGCCAGGTTTTTCCAAGTTCTGGAGGGAGGAAAAGAAAGCAATTAGACCGGGGGGAGGTCGCCTTAGGGCGCCAAAACGGCCTACCGCCCAGCCAAGACGCCAAACGCACGACGACGACCACGACGACGGCGGAAAACAACTTACGGCAAATCCGACAACAGCCGCGATGATGGGCTTGGAGAACCTAGCAAAGGCGTCTGTTAGGTCCTTGAGGAAGGCTCTGTTGTGGGCCTCTGCCGTGGAGATCTGCACCAGCTCGTTCAGATCCATTCCGGCTGCACCATAAAACGGATTAGCTAACGTTATGGTGTCCATTAGATTAGATGAAAGGTCCGCCTGCTGGGGCCCCCGTCGAGGATTTTCATGGACGTTCCAACGACGGACGCAGGCGGCCCCCGCCCCGCCCTTGTGTATCACGTCCGTGGGGAATCAGATGGAGATGGGATGGCAGTTGCGGTGCTTTTCAGGCTTGACTGCCGTGTGCGGCGCCGCGCCTGTTGGTGATGCGCCTGGATGCACGTGGTAAGGGGGGGTCAGCGCCAACCGGGCTCGCGTGTTGATTGACAAGCAACTGCGAGAAACAGCAGATGCCG
>JABGMY010003673.1:2021-16330 GCA_014705525.1 Colletotrichum sp. HC292
GCTGAGCAAGCTCTCTCCATACGCAGTGAGAGCTTGCGGACAATGATAATGGAAGGGCCAATAGCGTGCAATGACTGGTTCTCCTTTTATGCGGTAGAACAAAACATGCATCGCCGGCCGTACTGCTACACTGCCGCGCTCGGCTGCCTCAATCTCACCAAATTACTCCTTGGTGAAAACTCAAGGGCCAGCAAGTATTTGACCAAAGAAGATCTCGACTTGGCCCTCCGAGAGGCAGTTCGGGGAGGTAGTCTTGACATTGTCAAATTTCTTCTTCATGAAGGCGCTGACGTCAATGGAAAAAGTCAGGTTCTCAATGGGGCGCTGCAGATCGCGGCGTACCGGGACAATCTGGAGATTATGGAGTTATTGCTGGACCATGGCGCAAATATCGACGAGCATGACGGCAAACGTGGGTCGGCTCTGAAAGCCGCGGCCCTGGGCGGAAACTTAGCGGCCTTGAAATTGCTCGTGACTCGCAAGGCTGACATTAGCAAGGCTGACATTAGCAAGGCCGGGTGCGTCTTGTCGTGTTTGATGTCGGCTTACAATAACGAGAAAGATGTCGCCGAGTATACGAAGGTTTTGCACCTCCTTCTCGACAATGGTGCTAACATCAACAGGAAGTGTACTAAACACGGGAGCCCAATAAACCAGGCGATTAAGACGTGGCTACGTCAGGGGACGCGCAGCTTTTTTGACATTGCTATACAGCGCGGCGCTGACATTATGTTGGATGATGGGCGCCATAGCTCTGCGCTCCAAGCGGCATGCATCAACCACATTGGTGCTGGGGATTATCGATATCGATGCCCCGAAGTGCTCGGGGCCCTGCTGGACATGAGGGCAAACTTGATTGAGCAGGGAGGAGCGTACGATGACGCACTGCAAACAGCATGTTATGAAGACCATAAACCCGAAACAGTTCGTCTTCTTCTCGACAGAGGCGCGGATATCAACAAGCGAGGAGGCCCTTATGGATCAGCATTTCATGCAGCATGCGTGAGAACGAACACGTTGTTGGTTGACTTCTTACATGATAGAGGTGCTGACGTTGGTATCCAAGGCGAGGAGTATGGCAGTGTTTTGCAGGCGGCGTGTTCCCAAAAGGGCGTTTGGGGAGACAACGAAATTGTTGCGCGAAAACTGATCGAAAGGGGTGCGGATGTCCATGCGCCTGGTGGCAAATTCGGAAGTGCGCTGCAGGCTGCAGCTTCTTTAGAAGGCCCCTACGGCGTGGACGACACTGAAGGTTTAGAGAGACTACTACTCAGTGAAGGTGCTGAAGTCAACAGGCAAGGAGGGATCTACGGCACAGCACTCCAAAGTGCTTGCGTAGGAGGCAGACTGGGAGCGGTGCGCTTGCTACTTTCCCACGGTGCTGAGGTAAACGTCGAGGGCGGAATGTACGGAACTGCGCTTCAGGCTGCGTGCGCAAGGTTACTTGACGGCCGTTATGATATTGCGCGCGAACTGATAGAACATGGCGCCGACGTCCATGTTCAAGGTGGGCTTTTCGGGAGCGCCTGGCATGCTGCGGCTACAACATATGACGAGGACTTATTGCAGCTGCTGCTCGATCACGGGGTAGATGTAAACGACTCTGGAAGTCGACTTATCCATGGCTCTGCTTTGCAGGTTGCACTAGAGCGATTCGAATGGTCCAGTATAATCATCAGACGGATCCGCTTTCTCCTCGACCGTGGCGCTGACGTCAATTTGGAAGCCGGTCGGTATGGATTCCCGTTGCAGTCGGCATGTCTTGCGGCTCTCAACAATCCCGACTCCCTCAATCTCGATCATTGCGCCAACTCACACGGTCTCATCTACCTCCTCGAAAACTGCCCCAATATCAACGACCGGTGGTCTATTCGGTACGGCTTTACAGGCAGCAGTGCACACAGGCAAGCCAAAGGCCATCATCGAGCGGCTGCTTGAAAAAGGCGCCTGTGCTAAAATTCGTGGCGGGAAGTATCGTAGCGCACTCAATGCTGCTGTGTTCCAAGGGTATTGGGATCTCGTGGAGACACTTCTGAATGCTGGAGCCGAGCCTAACTGCCAATTGAGTCCCGAACCTGACGAGGAGTGGCTCAAAGAGGTCGGGAAGGAAGAGGGGCAGGGTGCTGTGGATCGATACCGTAAATTTTGGGAAGTAGAAAAGCTCAAATTGGCCGCAGGCGGGATGGGAGAAGGACAGGATAATCAGCACAGTTGGTTCTTTTTGAAGTACCTGCGCTGAGGAGGGCAAGATGAGCATCAACATGTAATCACTCGTATTCATTCATTGCTGACTTACCTACGTATCAATAGCGACACAGAGTTCAAAGCATTCCAGCTGATGCAGGCAGCTTCCTCTAGTAGTCAGAATGATGAAAAAAGCAGACACATGTAGTTAAGAAAGAAGTAGGCGAAGCGAGCCTAAGCTCACCCGCCGGCTCCCGGGCCAGGGGATTGCGATGCCCCACCGGAGCCACTGATGCCGACCTCCGACTCCACCCAAAATTTCCAGCTCTTGCCTTCCTCAATCCCATCCCAAACAGCAGCATCTCACCTCAAAGCCCCAGATTCGCAGTTTCTTGTCGCCCTCGGCCGGATCAACCGTGAAAATGGCCACTTCGAAGGGCCTTCCCCGCGATACCTTCGCAAAGCTCTCTCCCCACCCGTTCCTCCTCGCAAACCTCCAACCGCCCGCGCCTGCCGATTCAGCCCGCAGCAACGGCCGCCGTCCCGACGAGGCCCGAATCCCAAATATCAACACCTCTTCCCTCACCCACGCCAATGGCAGCGCAGTCGTTCGTACCGGCGATACAACCGCCATCTGTGGTGTCCGCGCCGAGACCATTCTCGCCTCTGACATTCCCAACTTCCGCCGCCACAATGCTCTTACCACAACTGAGACGGACGGCGCTGCAGAGCTGAAGGACTACGACTTGCTCGTCCCCAACATTGAGCTCGCCACCGGCTGCGCGCCTCAATTTCTCCCGGGTGTTCCCCCTACCACTCTCGCCCAGACCCTCAGCACAAGAGTCTACTCTCTCCTGCACTCCTCCAAGCTTCTCGACGCCGATGATCTGAGAATATGGTACACCCGCCCCGCCGAGAACGCTGCCGAAGACGATGACGAGGACAAGATGGAGGAGGGTGATGGAGACAAGGAGGAGGGCGAGAAGGTGGTTATTGCGTACTGGGTTCTCTACATCGACATCTTCTTCATCTCCCTCGACGGCAACCCGTTCGACGCTGCGTGGGCCGCCGTCCTCGCTGCCCTGCGCGACACGACCATTCCGATCGCTCGCTGGGACCCAGACCGTGAGATGATCATCTCCTCCCGCGACAACCCCAAGCCCCTTACCATTAACGGCTTCCCCGTCGCTTGCACGGCGGGTGTATTTACGGGCAAGGAGACGACGGACAAGCCCGCAGACGGCAAGTTCTGGACTTTGGTGGACCCGGACACGTTGGAGGAGGGACTCTGCGACGAAGAGGTTACAGCGGTGGTTGATCGCAGCGGCGAGGAGACCAAGATTCTGGCGATATCAAAGCACGGAGGCACGGCACTGCAACCGCAGCTGATTCGGGAGTTTGTCGGTGTTGCGGAGCAGAGATGGGAGGAGGTCAGGAAGGCCATGCCATGAAGATAATGATACCCGGTAAAGGAAACAAAATGAAAAGTTCTGGGGAAAGCAGTGTTTGTCTCCCCTCCATTGTACCATGTATCTTCTCTTTCTTGTTTTTGCTTCAGTGCAGGCAAACTCGCGCATGTTTCCTGTCAGGAGCTTTGATGAGTCGACAATCCCCCTTCACCAGCCGCACCCACCCGATGTGGCTGTCATGAGAAGGAAGCTGCATAGCTACATGCACCCGCCTTAACACGTTTTGTCTGCTTCTTTCCAAAAAAGATTTCTTCCTGGCTCCTCGAAGAAACAAAACCAAAACATCTTTCGCAGAAACGAAGGGTTCTACCATTCTTCAACGAAACCGAACCCCTCAACCACCCGCGATTCGACGATCATGTCCGACACCGACATCTCTAAGCGCCTCGTTGCCGGCGACAAGGAGCATCTTCTTCAGATCCTCCAGACGGTCGTCGATGCGGATGCAAAGACCCGTGAGCTAGTCACCAAGCTTGCGGACCACCTTCACATCCCCAAGGTCTTCAGTTCGCGCCGCGCTACGCGTAACACCGTCCGCGCTTCGTCGGAGGCTTCGCACGACTCCGGCATTTCGGTTCACCACATGCTCGGCGACGTTCTTTCGCAGCCTGAGCGTGCCCTTCGCGTCTGCAAGCAGTGTCGCAAGGTTTACGACGAGAACGATGAGGACAAGAAATGCGGAACTCATCATCCTGGTACGTCTACTGTCCACTTCGAGATTACGGGTATGCTAACAATGCTCTGCAACAGGCGAGTGGCTTATAGAGGTAGAGACAGAGGATAAGATCGGCTTCCACCGTGTCAGTAAGGCCAGCGACGACATCAAGGACAACGTCAACTTGATGTGGGTGATGTCTTGCTGCAGCGAGGAGAAGGGCAAACTTAGCACTGGTTGCAAGGTCTTCTACCACGTCGCCATGAAGGCTGGTGACGACTCGGGCTCTAGCTCCGACTGATTCGCTTTTCTACTCCGCAACACGACTTTATGAGCTATGGACATACCTTGGGAAGGAGTTCTTTAGGGGGACATGTCTTTCGCATCGTCCAGAGGGATTGAGGACGTGGGGAGGAACATTCAGGCTGGGCATAAGCAATAGGAATATCCGTTTGATGCAGGATATTCCGACTGGGGAGTATTCATCATAGCAAACGGCAGTCAACTAGCACTAGGCAGACGCATCAGCTAGGCAAACAGAATTCGCTGAAGATCTTGTCCACAAAGGCAGCGCAGTCAATCACAGCTCACGTCCACGGTGAAAGCATGTATTCCACAATTCGAGCTACCTTTTCAGACGTTATTCCAAGGCAGTAGATACTAGGGAAGATATCTCTCTACCGCCCGGCGCCGAGGAAGCCTAATGAAAGGCCCTCATAGGCTGCGAATCTACTGTTGGTGACTCGCGGCTGGGTTACCGGGCGGATGGTTGAAGAAGAGAAAAATTCCGAAAAGCCCAGCGACGCGCCAGAATTTTTTAGAGTGGGCGGCCCTACCGTGCGAGCAGCCAGTGCCTTACGTAACACCGCACCCAGAGCCTCCATTTGCCCACTAAGGCCCCCATCGTCAAAGCTTCCTCTTTTTCCAACCTCACCTCTCCTCGCAAACTTTTCTTCTGGTTTCTCTCTCTTCCCTCCTCGACTCGGATACCCTCCAGTCCGACATGGAATCGCTGGCCGAGAACACGTGGGATGTCATCATCCACGGTACTGGCCTGCAGCAGTCGCTGCTAGCCTTGTAAGCTTCTCTTTCTTCCTCAGCATCCTCTTTTTCCACGCCCGCGAAAATGTCGTCGTTGCTGCTTCCAAAAGCCTCGATCTGACTGACGCAGCCCTCTCCGGCCATAAAGAGCCCTTTCCCGCTCAGGAAAACAAATCCTGCACCTCGATCCCAACGAGTACTATGGCGGACCCGAAGCCGCCTTCTCCCTCCAGGAGATGGAAGACTGGGCTGCCGCCAACGCGTCCAGCTCTGGCGTCTTCTCCTCGGCGATGATCACAAAGGCAGAGCAAGGCGTCTCTTCTCCTCGAGCCTACTCTCTTGCCCTCGCGCCGCAGATCGTGCACACGCGCTCGGCGCTCGTCACCCAGCTCGTCGACTCCCGCGCATACCGGCAGATAGAGTTCCTCGCGGTGGGATCCTTCTTCATCTACACCCCGTCTGCCGATGACGGCGGCGCGGCAGCGATCGTGCCGATCCCCTCCACCCGCGAAGCCGTCTTCTCCACGACCGCGATTCCGGCGAGGGCGAAGCGGTCGCTGATGAAGTTCCTCAAGTTCGTCTTTGACTACGACTCGGAGGATAACCGCCCGACCTGGACTCCCCATGCCGACAAGTCTCTGGCGGAGTTCCTTGCGACGGATTTCAAGCTCGACGCAGCGTTGCAGACATACATTGTCACCCTCACGCTTTCTCTCGACGGCACGATATCCACGCGCGCCGGCTTGGCAGCCATCCACCGACATCTCTCATCTATGGGAGCGTTCGGCCCGGGCTTCGCGGCAGTGTACCCGAAATGGGGCGGCCTGTCTGAGATCGCGCAGGTCGGCTGCCGCGCGTGTGCCGTTGGCGGCGCGGTGTACATGCTGGGCACTGGCATGAAAGCCACACGCCCACTGGAAGCCCAGGAGGATGGCGCGACGTTCGAGGTTGATCTGACCAGCGATGTTACGGTGAAAACCCGTACGCTGGTCCGCGGTGCTGAGGACGTTCCCGCAGATGCGAAGCGCGTCAGCAGGTTGACGGCTGTCATTGATTCGTCACTCTCGTCACTGTTTCAGGCCGCTGTTGAGGGCGCGCCGAACCCTGCCGTGGCTGTTATCGCGATGCCTGCGGGGTCTGTAAGGGACGCCACGTCACCTCACCCCATGTACGTCTTTGCTCACTCGAGCGAGACGGGAGAATGTCCATCTGGTCAGAGTAAGTTTACACCTTCAATCTCTTCTGTTGTACATGATGATTTGTCAAAACTTATCTACATTGCCTGAGCTTATGCTTCGACGAAAACATTCTGTGACCCTGATCGTACACCCTCTTCTCTACTTTGACTTTGCAAAACCATGTGTCAACATCTGGCTAACGAGTCATCGCAGGCGTCCTCTACTTTGTCACACCAAAGTCAGCAACATCCGCAGAAGCCTTGCAAAAGGCCTTGGATGCACTACTCTCAGCCTTTGGCGACGGTGAGAACCGCCCTCAAGCTGTCTACAAGATCGCGTATGAGCAAGCCCGCGCGGCTGCGTCTGTCTCATCCGATACGTCCCTCGTCGTCCCCAGTCTGCCACTGGATCTCGCCTTCAGCGACGCAGCACTCGAGCCGGTCAAGGACACCTGGACGAAAGTCATGGGTGCCACAGCCGAAGACTCCGACGTGCGGTACATGAAGTTCGAGGATCGAGAGGGCGTCGGCGATGAGGATGATGTCTACGAGTAGTTGTCTTGGCTTTACTTAGTGTATGAAGTAATGAAACTCATGATCATTGATGGCACACAATTTTGAAATCATCTGCGTTCCTGTGAATCTAGCTAATGTGTGTTCCGCTGATGTAGAAGACGCCTAGCAAATGTGTTATGAAATCCCCTCCTAGGGAAATGCAGCAAATTCATGTTGTCAAATCCTGCGTCGTCCACTCCCTTTCCTCTTCGACAAACCCCATTTTTACGGCCGCGATACCTTTTCTCCCCTTTTCTTGAAAACAATCAACCGCAGAAACAGAAACAAAAACGAAGAAACCGAGTTTTCAAAGCAAACGACCCCAAATTTCGTCCTTTTCCAGAGCAAATTGCAGCGCATAAAACCCCCATATGCTGCAGAAAATTCGTCGATAAAAATGCACCGTGTCGTTCATTCAATCCATGTCTTCGAGGCGCCCCGTCATGTCGACTCCGACTCGAATCGTTCCGAAAGGCTCCAGGTTCTCAATGTCTTGCTCAACAGCGACAACATTCTTCGTCGCGAGTAAAAGAATGTGGTAAAAGGCCTGGGCGGCGACTGTGTGTTCCTGCTGTCCGGGCTCGCAGAGGTTGTCGAACGTGACCCAGCGTCTGTTCTCGGCGGAATCTCCCATCTTGGCGTAGCCTGTCTCTGTGACCTTCTCTTCGGTCCAGTGGAGGAACTCCTGGCTTGCGACGTCCATTGCGGACCGCGCCCAGAGCGAGTCATCTTGGTTGGGCTGGGCGATGCCGTCGAGCAGGCCGCTCGGGGCAGCGTCGGAACCGGGAATGCCGCTGTAACCACCGCCGACATCACTGCTGCGGTCGTTCTGGTGAGGAGTGAAGGGCGGGACGCTGCTGCCGCGCAAGCTCAGCTGACGGGCAGCTCGCTGCGAGTGCGAACCGGGAGGGATTGAGGCCCTGCCGACTGAAGGAGTTCCGGTCCAAGGCAAGACTGCAGACATATGCTCGGACATAGGCTGCGGAGCATCCATACCTATTTCGGGCATCGTTTGGTCGCTGTAGATCATGCCGAAGTCCTGAGGAATGTCGTCTTGGGAGCGGCCTTGGTGAGGAGTCTCGTCGAGTCGGGCTCGGACGTTGCGCTGAGATCCATCTTTGCCAAAGGCCTCTTCTGAGCGTCTCCGACGTCCTCTGGGAGTTGACAGTAGATCTGCCTGGTTCTCCTCGGCAGGAGGCGGTCCGTAGATACGATCGCGAAGACCATCGCCCGCATAGATCTTGGCAAGCGGGTATGTAATTCCTACGATGCCTCTCAGATCACCAACACCCCAAATTCCGTTGCCGAGAACCAGTCGCTTGGCGTACTCGCTCGCATGAGCTGCGGTCTCCCTCTTGCGCTTCTTGGTAGATGCTTCTTTCTTGACAGCCTCAGCATTTGCAACATAGTCATCCTGCCACTTTTTGATATCGGCACGGGCGATCTCGGTCTTGTTTTTCTCGTCTATCTCGAGGGGGCGAGCCACGCGGCTGCGCTTCTTTTTGGCAGGTGCAGCTGCCTTGCCGGGCGTGGGAGAGTCTGGCTGAAGGGAGAGCTCATCTTGAGGAAACAATTGCGGGTCGCTTCCCAAGACAGGCACGTCGGCAGGTACATCGCCTCCAAGATCTAGCATGACCTGATCCTGGTTGTACTGGGGAAGCTCTGGGTCCGGCTGCTGATCCTGAACTGGCACGTCGTCTGGAATTTCCATACCTGGCAAGATGGGCAACTCGATCTCGTCGTCGTCGATCAAGGCTCCATCTGGGCCAACTCGCATGTGAAGACCGCCAAAGTCATCGTCATCCAAGGCTGCTCCAAAATTCATGTCCATGTCCATGTCAAGACTCTCGCGCGCCTTGGGAAGGAAGGTGTCCGCTGCGGCTCCACGACTGAATGGGGAAGCCATTGGGAAGAAGCCGGCGTTGGAGGAAGATTGTGAAAGATCGAAGTCAAGAATTGGGTCGCCACCGCCTGTGAAATTGATGCCGATTGGGCTTTGGAAGGGACTGAGCTGAGATTGAGACTTCTTGCCGCTTCCAGAGGCAAGCTTTTGCTGACTGGGAAAGAGCAAGTCTCCGCTGTCGAGCGAGAACTGAGGGATCTTGTCGGAGGGAACGAAGCTGGGGTCGTCGCTCAGAGTGATTTGTTCGCGGCTGTGGAAGGTTAGCAAAGTTCAGAGTCTTCCGCAAATGACAAGAATTCTCACCGGGCTTTGCCAGCATTCATATCAATCGCGTTGTCAATGGAGGCAAACAGGTCTGTCATCAGCTGGCGAACCTTCTCGGCGTCGTGCAAGGTGTAGTAGCACTGCCGCTCGAATACGCGAACCGTGCCGAATAGAAGCTTGCTCTGAGTTCGCAAGGCGATAGGCGGACCAGGATCCATGAACTTCGCGCAAGCCTTGGAGATCTTGACGTCGTCGATGACCTTCCGTGTAACCCTCTTCAAGGAGTTGCTCTGGCCGAAGTTCGCAACGTGCCTTTGAACTGTCAGTCTATCCTGGGGAGGAGCAGCAGAAGGCCAACTTACCAGATCGTGGCGACGCCATACTGCTTGTTGTTCAGGACTGCGGTCTTGTTAGCTGAATTGGAGAAGACATGGCAAGAAGCAAACGAGGACACTGACTCTCGTGGCTGTAGAACATGGTGAAATCTACACTCGAGAACAACGCCGGCTCGGCGGGTTTTGATACTTCTTTTCGTCTTGACGCTCTCAGACAAGACGATATTTGGTGGTGAAAATGGTGGCAGTAGCGGTGGTGGGTGGTGTTGAGGTAGAAGAAGGAAGGGACGAGTGGGGAGGTGAGGTGGAAAGGCAGGAGTTGCCTACCTCACTTGGGCTCAGCAGGTGTGGGTGGAGGGCGCCTTCCCATTTGGTTTCTGTGACTTCCAAGGCTTTCTGAGATTTTCAAACGGGCAGAAAGGAACTCGGGGACGTTTCACAGGGCCGACCTTCCCAAGCTCTGATGAATGATTCCTCCACTATCACAGAAACGCTCGGTTTGAACAACCTCAGACCTTTTGTTTGATCACTCTTACATGGCGTCACTAGAGCTTTCGGCAGCCGGAGCCAGGATAAGCAGCCTTTTCTTCTCACAACGGTTATATCATTATATCATGTCTTCATTACGCCACCGGAAAGCCTCATGCGGCTCTTCTTCATTTTGCTTCCAAGATTTTAGTTGACGAATGCGGTTAAGTATCTAGAACCAATTAATTGCTTCCACTGCACTTTTCCAAAGAACTTGGACGTCTGATCTTATCTCTGACGCCGCACCAGGGTACTTAATGCTTCCTTGTTTTTGTCGAGGTTTTCCGTAGTTGTGACTTCTCGAATGCCAGAATTGTTTCATGCTGAGAATCCGCTCCATTGATCTCGTTTCTCTAGGATAATTTGAAGTTCAGCCAGCTTTCGATGCCAAACCCGAGAAAGTGCTTGAATCCGCTGAGCCATCTGCACAATGGTCCCTGTTACTCGATGAGGCGGAAGACGACACCATGGACTTTTGTGTGTTTCTGTTGGCCAGTTAAGTTATTTTTCCTCAACTTGGGACAACTAGCGTCTGTAGAAATCTCAGTTGCTCGCTGACATGAGATTCGGCGCTCTTATCATTCACCGTCGGACTGTGATTCGTCATATAACATACACGCGCTCACAGATATCAACATGAGACAGTCTGTACAATGTCATGGCATAGTATTCATTACGTGGACCAACTGGCTTTAGGCAGATATGTCAGGAGCCCATGGTCGTGCTTTTGAGCTAACGCCGAAGAAGATTCACATTGGTTTGCTTGGGTATCGATAGTTGAAAGAGAGGTTTTACTTAAAATACTGTTCAACCCTCGCAAGCAGTCTCACACCATTGAAGTCCTCCGGTCATTTGCACAGGTCCCACGGTCAGGCTCGGCCATTGGCGTTCTCTGAACGTATAAATACCTCTCCTGCACCGCAGTGACAAGCTCAACAAAAGCCAACCGCAATGGAATCCCGGCCATGGCATAACTCCTATGGCGATAGATCATAGTAGATGCTGGGTATACCGCGACGGGAGACGCTTGTAGAACGTTCAAGCCGAATACAGTGATCAAACTCCTCGTCCAATGTCCTCGTGACATTATTCAGCATTTACGACTAAATAGTAATTAGTGAAGGACGACGTGATGGTTCTGGGGTAGGCATAACTATGAAGTTAAATATACCCTCGGACTAGCAATTGTCATCAGCTCTCACTATATCCTAACGAAACGCAACTACGTTTGTCACATTGTTTTGTTTCCTAAAGGTCTCGTATCCTTCATCAGACCCCTTTCATATACTTTTTAGCTATGCTGCAGGCTAATGAAAACATAAGACGCATTCCAGCCGCCTTTCTATTATAGAAGTAAAGTAATGCCTCTAGCAATTTTACAGGCTAAATGGCGATGAGTTTGTTGTTCTCTTTAATTGCTTCCTAGCATGTTTTGAGTAAACCTCTAAGCACCTAAACCCTTATATTTAAATCACTCTTGCTTAGTTGGTTTGCTTATTTACTACCCCTATGCTGTCTCTGTTGTCTTCTTGCTGTTTATCTATCATAATAGGCCAGTAGGACTTACTGACACTGACGCATAAATACTGCTTCAGATTGACTGAAAGCAAGCTATTTGTTCTTATGAGCTGGCCTGAGGTGAGCATTTGATTAACTTTGACCGCATGGGGTCTTCTTCTCCTATATTCTCACATAAATAGGTTATAAACCTGCATTTTGGTCTAGAAGCTATCCTCTATTTAATGCTTGCCTATCTATTTATGCCGTCATTTGCTAAGTCAACTATGTGAAGAAGATATTGAAAGAGTGAAGTGCTGGTGAGAAAAACATACAGATTTACAGGAAGAGTAACAAGCTAAGCAACAACTGTCCTGTGCAACTGCTCTCCTGTGACAGTAGGTAGACAGAGCAATAAGTTGTAAATTTCAATTCGTCAACAAGACAGGCACTTTCACAGCCACGCAATGATTCGGGTGCTCAAGGTTATCGCTATCTTTGATTGCTCTCCAACCAGGGAGCAGATTTTCGCAGCTGAAATAGCAGGCCCACAAGGAGAGATTTCCAACGATAGAATAGCAATATCCGTCCTCCAGTACTCTCCCGCGACGTTTATTCCCAACGTATATAAGAAAGATGTATTAGTGACTAGCAACTAGAAGGCTCTAAGTTAGTAGCACTGAGGGCCATGGGTCTGACCATGCATACGGCATTAGTCAAATTGAAGCCAAATTCCCCCTTGCGATGAGCCTATCAGAAAAGCTCACAAGATTTGCCCAGAGATTCTGAATATGCGCCTAGGGGATACTTTCATATTTGAATATTGCTAAACATAACTTGTGCCACCCGCTCAGTTTGAAGACCCTCTGGCCTCTACTTTGTTTACCCTCCGAACGACACATGGAGCCTGTGACATGGCCATCCCGCAACGCCCGATCCTAGCTCACCGGTGTCTTTACTTAAGGCTGATCACGAATTGTCTGAGAGGGAAAGTCCACGGCAAATGATCTGGCGTTTTCTCCGTTTTTAGCAAAGCGGAAGTTACCATGTTCTCATAGATCACGACTCTTCAATCTCTCGTCATAGCACCTTCTAATTCGAAGACCTCGTCTGTTTCGAAACACCCGATTTCTACTGTTCTCTGTCCTCCTTTCTTCTGAAGTATTCACTTAGACCATCACGCCGGACGACGCGGTAAGTTCTCGATGAACCGCATTATTCGCTGCATCTAGAACATCAACACATCCCCGAGACGATTCATCGCTTACTAGGTTTCCTCCAAAGACAACCTAGCAACGACTTCAAATGGTACTATTTTTGCCTCTAGCTCGACAAAGGTCTGAGGCAGAGATCTCAGCCTACTTATACCCTCCGACTCGCACCGCTCCTTCACCTCCTGACCAACACTGCAGGCCAGCTATATATTCCACAGCCTCAACGCCCCCTCGTCTTGGGCAAGACAATGGAAAATGTTACTCAGAACCGAGAGGGGAATCAGGAGAACAACGCCATATTTGGGGAGTAAACTGCATTGTGTTCGCCTAACTCATCCACCCGGCAAATATCCACCCGCTATCGAATGAATGCCTTCTGTCCTTCCCAGACTTATTCTAAAGTATACCTCGAGAAAGAAACCGACGCCAGCCAGAAGACCGCGCACATCGAGACAAACCCCCGAGACCGGCCTCTTCTCCGGCATAATCTCTGGCTCTGTTGAGCTAAGCCCGACGACGCCTGGGAATTAACCTACAGCTCAACGGGAGTGATTGCACTGTTGTCAAGACAGCTCGCATTGTTGTCGAGACAATCAACCGAGACTCTTTTCAGCCACCTTTTGTATCTGCACCACAACACTTGCTCCCATCAACCCGGCGCAGGTTCAACATCCATGGCATAGAGCCAAGCAACGAACTACTAACATCACAGAAAACTAGCGGGACGAAGTACTTCACTCTAAACGTAAAAAAAAGTCATTTTGCAAAGCCACCCCAGATCTGCCGGGGAGGCATCCTATGCCGAGATGTGTACACTACAGTTACAAGCCTCTAGACCACCTCAACTTTAAAGACGCAAATCCAGACGGGGCTCGTCATTGGGTCCATTTTTCTATCCTCGTATCATGACTACCACGCTCAACTTAGAGCACCCCTCTGCACAACATTCCCGGGGCCTCTCAAACATCCACTGAAGCATTTCTCCACTTGCTTACTGCGTCTTCTTGGCCTGTCCCGCAACAGCCGTGGGCGCGCTGTACATCCACACGGCAGAGAACAGCACGAAACCGGAGACGGTCGCGAAGATGCCGCCGAGCCAGGGCCAGGCGCCCGAGATGACATACGAGCGCGGCCACTCGTCGTGCGCCATGTGGCGGACTGAGACTGTGTTCTTCTCCTCGAGGTAGTTGAGGAAGGGGCGCTTGTAGTTGATCTTGAAGTTGAAGATGCCGTGCTGGTCGGGCAGCACGAAGGAGACGGCGAAGGTGGACGCGTCGCCCGTGGTGGCCTTGGGCTCGAGGCGCAGGCGGTGGAAGGGGGACAGCATGCTGAACTCGAGCTGGAGCTCGTCGTCGGCGGGGACGGTGAAGGGGGTCCACTTGTCCCAGGAGTACTCGGAGACGGAGATGGTGTAGGTCTGCATTTGGTTAGTTTTCTGTTCTCAACACCTCAGTTTCACTATACAGGCGCCAACTTACCACCTCGTT
>JABGMY010003673.1:16370-38445 GCA_014705525.1 Colletotrichum sp. HC292
TCGTTAGCAGCCTCGTTGAGGTGGTGCTCAATCTCATTGACTCTAACAACGCCAATCTCCTTGAACGTCCATCCGGCAAGCCTCTTGGCGAACTCGCGGTTCCAGGTCTTGACCTCCTTCGCGGCACCGGCAGGCTTGACCTTGGCGTCGAACCACGCATCGCTCAGCACCTCCGCGGATCCAAGAATAGTAAAGCGCGCGCTGTTGCGGGCTTGGAACGCAGAGACCAGCGACAGCTGCTCGCCCGCGGCGAACAGATCCGCCGCGTCGACGACCTCGGCCTGCTCCTTGAGGTTGTAGCTGTAGGCGGTCTTGGGCGCGCGCACGATCGGGGTGAGCAGCTGGCCGGCGCCGAGGACGTGGCCGATGGCGTGGGGGAAGGCCACAATTTCACCGTCCTGGGAGAAGTAGCTCTTGAGGCCGGCGCGGAGCGGGGCGGGGGCGGGGAGGGCGAGGACGTCGTGCTTCTCGGGGGCGCTGAGGGCGTCGTAGTTGAAGTGGTCGACGACGAGGCCGGTGCGGTCGGCGGGCAGGGCGATGTCGAGCTCGGCGAGCAGGCTGACGAGGGAGCTGGGCACGGTGGCCTTGGAGGAGAGGGTGAGGAGGATGTTGCCGTCGGCGTTGATGAACTGGAGGAGGATGTTGGGGGTCAGGTTGGGGCCGAGGCCCTTGATCTTGGAGGGGAAGAGCAGGACGTGGTCGTAGACTCTCTCGCCGAGCTTGAAGAGGTGCAGAGACTCGCTCTTGGGCGACTCGTATGTGATGCTGAATCCGCGGCCTGCAAGGTTCACGCCCATTGGTCAGCCAATCTTCCTTCCCAAAGCTGATTTGAAGTTATCACAAGCTCAAGAGAGGCAACTCACCTTCCAGATCTCCGAGGAACTTGGAGTACGTCTCCTTCTCAGCGACGTCGTCCATGATGGCGAGCAGCCGGCCGCCGGCAACGCTGACAGCGTGCACGGCGGCGGCCAGGAACAGCAGACAAAGCGAGAGAAGAGACCGCATTGTGTGCAATTGGCCAAAAACAACAACAACGGAAGAACAAACCAGCGGTCTGGCTCTTGGGGGTATTTCTTCGTGGGTGGTGGGAAGGGAAAAAAAAAAAGGGAAAGTCGGCGCACAGCTGTGGTGCGGTTGCGTTGCGTAGCGCTGCGGCGGGAAGAGCTTCTGCACTTTTGGTGCATGTGTCTTGAAGCTTGGGGATACGTAGCCGTTGCCAAGACTGTCGGAGAATCCACGGCAGAGTGGGTGGGAGTCGGCAGCTGGCGCACCAGTGTGGTCGCTGACAGGGGTAGAAGCAGTCGCGGCCAGTGGAGACACAGCCCCCGGTTGGGTGCGACCCTCGAGGTCCATTGAGGTTAATCCGGTCAAAGTTAATCCGACACCCTCCGGCCGGCCATGCGGCTCCATTCTGAGCTTCGGCATCATCGAAGCCGTCCCTCCAGCTATCGCATCAAGCACCCGACGACATTACCCCAACGGTCAATTGAGTACGCAAAACCCGGCCCCCGCCATTTCCAATCTCACAGAAGCTAACTCAACTCCCTCAGCACCGAAAATGTCCGCCGCATCCCCCCGATTCTGGGCCGGGCCCATCCGCTACCTCCGCTGGTCCTCCCGCGAGAAGCCCGCCTACTTCTGGTCCGTTGTCCTCGGCGCCCTCGGCCCCATCTCCGTGGCCGTCGTGCCCCCTCTGAGGAACCTCGTTGGCGACTACAACGCGCCCCCCATCCCCGTCTCATACCCTGGTAAGTTCGACCGCATGTCTGCGCCATGCAAACCTCGAAGGCTCTGTCCCGAGCATAGTTCTCGCAGGCTAACGCAAACGGCGCAGTTCCTTCTGGACCTAGGAAGCAATTGACCGGCTACGACGACGAATGAGCACCCCCCAAAAGATACCTGGCTTCATCCGAGCGAAAGACAAAAAAATCACAACATGTAAATAAGGCGGCGTCTGGGCTTTAGACAGCAAAGCCGGGAGGAAGAGCGAGTGGCCGGGGGCATGCCGAGCCAGAATCTTGCCGCTATAAAGACAAGCCCTGCTTCTACTGGGGGAACGCCGACATTTCACGGTGCTTAAGCTGTACACTACCCAATATGCAAAGTTCTATCAATTCTCCTGCGCGCGCAGAGCACGCCTAGATCACTCTCCAATTCGCTATTGTGAAGGGCTATCAAACAAGACAAGGATAACGCCAATTCTATGCTGGGTCGTGTAGACTCCGCTATGCTTCCCTTTACCAGCTTGCTTTTCGGTGTTGACCTCTGCTTACCATGACGAGGTGTTGCTCGTCGGGTAGACTCTATCTATCTCTCTGAACCAAGTTCCACTCGTACTGCGGATTTTGTCAGTGGTTCGTTCGGTAATACGAGTTGTTGGAGGAATCTTACCACTCGCCCGTCGTCGTCGCCGGTGTAGACGCATTGCGGCATGGGAGCGATGCATGTAATGCCTGCATCGTAATTGGCGCTCACTTCCGATCGTGGGTCCACATGGTCCAGCCGTCGGAGCAGCTCCAGAACCCACCTGCCGTTCTTCGCGGTCTTCTTCCAGACATTCACACGGCCTCTCTTGTGACCCGTGAATACGAGGCAGTTTTCGAGCCACTCATTTCCTGCACCCTCGTAGAAGGCACAAGCATGCACATAGTCGTCCGGCTCGGCGCAGACGTTCTGGTCGAGGATGACTGTGCCGTTGATTGTGTAAAGTACCACATTAGGCCCGGATCCCAGCATGATCTCCCCAGAGACATCGTTGATGCGAGCGCATTCCACAGCTCTTGAAAGGGGCAACTTGCGGATGAACTCTAGCCGGTTGAGGTCCCACAGGAAGGCCTGGCCATCTGTCGACACGGAGACGAATGTGCTGAACGACTTGGAAACGGCCATGTTGGTCACAGGAGAGCGATGCCCAAAGAGCGACTTCCGAGGGAGCAGGTCCACGACCTTTCCAGGCGCGGTGTGAACCGCGTAGACAGAGATGACGCAATCCTCTCCGGCTGTGATGAGCGTCTTGGAGTCGGCAAAAGTGGCGCAAGATAGCTGGCCGATGTGAAGGTTCTCGAATAGTCCCGCCGGCTTCTGATCATTAGTTGAGGCTCGTCCAGAGAAAGTACCGGGCTTTCTTACCCTCCTGTTGTCGCTGAAGAAGAACCGGACACTGTTGTCTGCGTAGCCCCATTCAAGGAACTTGTCGTACGGCGCAATATTAAGGCGGAAAGGCGAGGCGCAGATGAGCCGGTCGATCTTGGGAGAGTAGATGAGTGATGCGACCCTTTCGTGTGATTCTGTTCCTTGTGTTAGCTGGATTTCTCCCGTCGAGAGAGTAACCTACCGAGAAGGGGATGGGATAGCCTGGTGAGGGCGTAGACCGAGGTATCTAGACGCCTAATCGGGCACGATGCATGCTCACGAGCAGGATGGGACCGAGTAAAGACTTGGTGAGGCGTCTGCCCGAAGTTATGGATCACACCAGCCGTGATTCTCCTCTCTTGGGGATCGCTGATGTTGTCAAGATCAGTTGCTCCGCGGTACGACAGATGGTGAAAGACGTTCAGGTTGTCGACGGCAGCGTCGCCTCTTTGCTTGTACCCAAACACCAAATCAATCCATTGATTCAAATGCTGGCTAACGTACGGGCTTTCGAGGGCCTCGCGATGCTTGGCAATAAAGATCTTGGGGTCGCCCTTGGCCCATGGGGGAAGGACAACGTTGTTGACCTTCGTCCCGGTGCTTTCACGGTTTCCAAAGTTGTACTGATTGATGTTGGTCAGAAACTCCGGCAAGCAGAAGAACTCTGGGATCAGCTCCCTGACGTCTGCCTTGTTGTCGCAAGAGGCCGACTGCCAGGCATGAGGGATAGACTGGAAAAGACGATCCGCGTGGTCGAATGATCCACCCTGAAGGAGGATATAGGACTGGACAAATGGCGGCAGACGGATGAGATAGGATGACACGATCATAGCAGAGGAGTAGTGCGTTCCATAGTGGAAAGGCGTCTCGCCAATCTCCGCCAGAGCATCGTAAGATTCTCTGAAACCTGAGACACGACCAGATGTTTGGGCACCCATCGGCTTCGAGAGGTCTCGGAAGCTCGCTGGATCGTTAAGATTGAGCTCTTCACTCGTGTAGTCAGCCAAGACCCACGGAAAGACGGGATACTGAGTGAGATCGTTGAATGTGCGACCGGCCATGGTGTTGACGAGCATGAGGTAGTGGAAGTTGGACATCTCGCCCTTTTGCCATTTCCTCATTGCAGGATTCCACGGCGACGAGTTGAATATACTTCCGAACTTGGAACCAAAGCCCTGGGGCTGTTCCTCAGATACCTTCAGCGCCTCCAATCGCCAAGCATCTTCGGGGTTGGGCAGCGAGCTGGCAGCATTAGTGTGAGGCGCCTTGTTCATCAACTTGCCAAAAACTTCATCCCTGATGTTGGGGTTGATGGACGTCAGTAGGTAGCTGCGACCATCGGTGAAGAAGATCTCGATGGCGACATCTCGGAACAGGAATCTGCGCTTTGAGATACTGATCACGTCATACCACCTCCAGCTCCGCGATTCTTGTTCGCTTCTACTGGAACTCTGGCGCTGCTCTGTAGTCTTGGCATCCGTGATGATTTCAGAGAACGGATCTCGCTCTTCAGGAGGAGCTTGCCATGCGTTGACAATCTCTCCAGAGGCGCATTGAAAGACGTTGTCCATAATGTAAAGGGCATCTTTGCCGATGATGAGGATACCCTCACACCCTTCCAGGCCTACGATGCGTGAAATGTTGTACACCGCCTGCACCTGATCTCCTTGCTCCAGCCGCCTCATGACCTTGCGGTTCTTGTCTTCGAAGCCATCGTCACCCTCGTTGGCATCATTGGGGTCGTCGACCAACTCAAAGTCCTCTTCAGTGGCTACAGCGGACTCGTTGGCTTCTTCTTCCTGCTCTGTATCCGGGGGCGATTCGGTAGTATCTTTGGTGCCGTCAAGCCCAAGTTGTAGCTGTGACGATGCCGGCGTGGCTGGCTTAACCGGGGACGGGGAGATCTGAGCCGGGGCCATGTTGGTGTTGACCTTGAGAGAGGATGGCGTAGACGGAGCCTCGCCTGCCCTGCGCTTTGGCTGGTAGTCCGAGTGTTTCTTTGAATAATCCGGAAGAAGCCTTAACCGCATTCGGTTGCGGCCCTCGGTTCGATCGAGCTTCCACTTCAACTGTGTCTGCTCAGCAAAGACCGCACCAGGTCGTTTGAGATCCAGGTCCATCTTCAGGAATGCCGCAGCCAGATAAGCCATGTCATCCTGTTGATCCTGAGTAAGACGCTGATGCTTGAAATGCTCGCTGTTGAAGATGCTCTTCATCCAGGCTCCATTGGCCATGTCGTGTCGCAAGAGCACATTGTCCATAGTGAGTGACTCTGTCTGCCATGCCTTGAGCCGATCCCTGCGCTTCGCTAAACGGTACTTAGCCGAATCTATAGTTCGCTGGTTTTCGACAGCCACAAACTCCTCCCATGCTTTCGATATGCCCCCAAAGAAGAAAGCATCCAACGAAGCGCGGTGCTTGTCCACCCACTCAATGAACGTGTCGTCGTCGACTTCAGTGAGCTTAACAGCGAAGTCCTTCGTGAGGTGTTGTTGGTCCGGTTGCACGCATTGACGGAAGAGAACCTTGGCTTCGTCTGGTTTCTGAACCAGCATAATACGCATGATAGTTGCCGCGGCAGACCGAATGGAGGCGCGGGAGTCGACAAGTTTCGTGTAAAGCTGATACCAGAAGAGCTTCATAAACTCCTCCTCGTTAGAGAGACAGCCGAGAATAGGCGCTTGCCAGTAGAGAATCTTGCTCATGAAATCCTTGGCGCTGGAGTCCGGGGTATCGGGATCATCCAGTTCGGAGAAGCGAAGCAGCAGAAGCTTGAGGAAGCATTGGCGTATTGTAGACACTGCTTGGCTGCAGAGCCGTACGCTCTTGACGCTGGCGACCTCTGGCCTTTGAAGATACTCCAGCACCATGCCCGCAAATTCCAGCATTGGCTCTGTGCCATTGATAAACCAGCCCTCAAATATTGACTCCGTGACATGAGCGGCGAGACGGCCCATGTTGGTGAGAACCTTGGGCTCGCACAGTACCTTCTGGTTTGGTTGGATGTGGGTTCCCAGGCGCTGGAGAGTGTTTCTAAGCACAAAGGACTCAAAATACGCCTGGTGCTCTTGGAAGCCTGGCGGAATCTTCAGGAACAAAACAAAGCCCGGAAACTCTTTCCGAGTGAAGACTTGGTCAATGAAGACGCTAATGACCAACTCCAATAGGCCATCCAGGGTTGCGCTGCTTGATTGCTGTGAGGCAAGTTTCTTCTTTGGCGACATGACTGGTGCGAATCTCGCAGAACTGGGTGCCTTGGGAGATTGCTGATTCGTGAGAAGAACGAAGCCCGACGCTTTCCGCAAAGGGGTTCCACGCGGGTTGCCTGCAAGAGTAGCAGCAGCATCTGTGCTTGTCGTGCGGACGATAGGTCCAGGTTGGGAGTCAGCGAGAGGACGTATCATAACATCGCCGCCCTCAAACGTCAAGGCGGAGTCCCGCGAGTTGAGTTCTGTATCCGGTGTGACAGCATCGGTGCTGACGATGATCGGATACGCGGCCCAAAGGAGGTACCTCACATACTCCGATGTGAGGGCGAAGTCCTTAAACTCCTGAGAGCGGGAGTGCAGGTCTGCCATGAACCGAATGACCGTATGAAGCATGGGCGCGTTGCTAGATATCCTTTCGCTGTCGCGTTGGGCGTTTTCTGCAGGTTGTTAGCTAGGCTGAGACTCGCTGGAAGACGCGCATACCTCTTGAGTCGAGGCCTCTGGTTTCCATCGACTTTGCCCGTGGTCGGGTCTCCAATCCCTCGAAGCCGCTTGCCTGAAGATTCTGTAGTTTCTGAGGGGAGTGGGGAGAGTTGGGGTCCTCCTGGTGCTTCATGACATCCTTCAGTCCATGCTGTAGCATCGACGTAATGACTTGTAAGCTCTCCGGGTAGGTGATTCTAGACTTGCCAAACGTTTCAAGCAAGCTGGAGAACTCAAAGTTCCGCTCCAAGTCGATCTCAGCCACATCAAAGCCAAAGAAGATGCAGAAGCAAATCGGCCACAAGGAAGGGATATACCACCAGCGCTTCAGACGGTGCGCCATAATAGTGAAGCCGCCCGTCTTACCCGAGAATTTCGACGTGTATGTGGAGCCGTGGGTAACGAGCAGTCTAGCCAAGATCTTGGTGCCATTCATTACCGTCTCGGGATCGTCGCTCGCCAAGAGATACAGTAACCACTGGTCCATGCTCAATAAATATAATTGGGTTTCGTCAGGCGGCGGTCTCACCTTATTGGTCACTGTTCTGGCGAACTTGCTGATGTTGGCCTTGTTCCCCTTCTCGCAAAGGAGAATAGAGTACATCCCAAGAATCTTGGCACCTAACTGCTTTTTCGTCAGGAATCTAGATGTTGAGTTGCTCGAGGCACTGTTAGAGTCAAATGTGGCCCTTCTAGCAAACCCGGGAGTGGGGGATCGAGTGATCGCGGAGGCGGGTCTGGGGGTCCTGACGAGAGATGCGATGGGCGAGTGGTAGGCGTAAGTGATGAAAAGAGCGAGAGAACGATGCACTTCCGCCGTGTAGTTGCATTTTACAAGGTGCTCCAGAGCGCTCATGAAGTGAGGCAGCACCTCTTCTGAAATTGACTCTGCCTTCATAGCATCAAGTAGTCGTTTGACGATTCCTACAGGGATTAGTGTTGATCTACATGTCAGCGATTGTTTGAACTTACTCATACGCATCAGCCGCCTGCTGTTGAACTGATGGTATTTGCTCTTCACGGAAAACGTCACGAACTGCTTGTAGTAGAGCTCTTGGGTGATTGAAGCCGACCGCCGCCAAGTATCGAAGTCAATGAGTAGGATGCGATATGCCAGAGGATTGACAATGAATGACTCCAGGGGCTCCGCGTGCTTGTATCCCACAAAGTCCAGGACGAGGCTCAAGAGCTGAAAGCTCAAACGGTCCCGCTCTTCACTTGTAATAGGCAGCCGCAAGTTCGCATTATCGGCACCCAGGTTGACGGTGTAGCCCAATTTGGCTCTGAGAAGCATACCGAGAATAGCGTAGCCGTTGTCGCGTTCCATGGCCTCGCTATTTCTCCAGCTTTTCCGGATGCAGAGGAATGTCATCTCAACCGCTCGTACAGTCTCCTCCACCGTAGCCGCACGCTCCACGATCTTGAGAGCAAGTGGAGTAAACCCGGCCAGCCTCCAGAAGTTATCGTCAAAGTAGGAGGGTGTGGCGGCCACGGGGCTTCCGGTCATGACGGCGATTCCATGGGATCGTGCCAAGGCGTCAAGAAGGCAGGGTAGAGCAGTATTGACTGCGATGGTCGAGCCAGTTCTGTGCGTCATTTGGATCAGGTTCGTGGCCGCGTTTCGAGGCAACGCGCGGTACAGCTGCGTATCTTGATACACCCCATCTTCTCTGAACACGCCTGCTGGAACGATGCCGAGCAGGATCTTGACCTCTGGCAGTAGACTTCCAGCCTTATCGCGAATAGCCCTAATAATATCGGAGCTTTCGTCTCTGCCAGGATGGAACACTTCATTCCTCAAGCCGAGAGAGGCGGAGGCTTCGTAAGTCTGAAAGCCGCCGAGGCTATCTTGGAAGTTGCCTTGGTATTTGGGCGACAGGCCATAGTGAACAGCGAGGAAGTCGTCACTAAGGACATCCTCAAAGAGATGCGCAGATGCAAGGGACCATTTGGAAAACACCAATCCTGCGCCAACCTGGCTAGAGAGGTCTCTTGGAGTACCCAGAAACGCTTGGACGGGATGCGATTTGGCATTGGTAGATGCGAAAGAGGCAAAGCTTTCAGTGCTGCCATTTGTAAATGGTGGTGGAGAGGGGTAGGAGCACTTGATCTGCTCGACAAACTCGCCATTGACGTACAGAGAAGCCTTACTTGCAGTCATTGTCTTTGGCCGTCTGTGAACAAGGGCAAGATGGTACCACTGCTTTTCTCTGAAAGCCATACCCTTGAACCTAACACTTGGGCGGCTGGACGTAACAGAGGTCTGCAAGATGAAGTTGTGGGTATCTCTCTCGAGGTACATCAGAAGAAAGCATGTCTGGGTGGCGTCAAAGACACCAAAGAGGGTAGTGTGAGCTGCGGGATCGTATCTGTCCACGCGTATCCATGCTGTAAAGGTATAGCCGGGGGAGGAGCTTGGCGGGAAAGAGCGACCTAGCGTAGGTAGCTCGATGGAAGAGTGGCCATGGAGAGAGAGGTCGAACTGAAAGAAAGAGGGCCCAGTATAGCTTGACGCCATTTCCAAGCAGAACTCTGATGCCTCTGGTGAAGGATTTGCTAGTAGGAACTGGGTGTCTGATGGTTGGTTGACTCCCAAGTACATGAGCTTTTTGCACAGGATAAGAAGCTTGTCTCTTTCAGCCTGGCTTAATCTTGGCTCGGGGTCGAAGACGACCCTCAGGAAGCGAGAGAGGACACCGGTGGTATGAAGCGCGGACAGGTTGAAGAGGGAGATTGAGACCACGCTTGACATGATCTCGAGAACGATCATCGAACAGGGGTTGGCCGGCATATCCTCCGCTCTTGGTATTGACTCCCAGAAGCCGACGACGGCGCGCAGTATTTCGGGGTTGCGGAAGACGGCCTTCTTCTGGACGATGCCGCGTACCTCCTGGGCATAGTCTCTCGTCTTTTGAGGTGTTGAGGTTGTCTGTTCTGTCGCATCGTCTTCGGCCCCTTTTTCTGGCTCCGGCTTGGCATCCTCGACCGTCGTGGGTGTAGATGCAATCGACTGGCACAGAGCGTCCACTTTCTTGTCGCCCAGCGAGAAAGCCAGAAGCTTGCCAAAAACCTGACAATTTGTCCATAGGTTCGAGTCGCTGCCTCCAAGCCCCACGCTGGCGATAGTCTGCTCGATGGCCTCCCATCCACCTCCTTCGACTCTATGACGGAAATAGCGTTTGTTCCCGGGGTGGTCATGGAATGCCGCGGCGAAGACGTCCAGCACGGCCTCGAGTAGTCCAAATAATCCGTTCTTCTCCTCGTCTGTTCGTCGCTGGGGGTTGTAGAATCCTGAAAAGGATCGCAGCACGTCGAGCAGCTGCGTGAAGCCGCGCAGGTGTCGAAAGTCATCTTGGGGCGGGCTTGGCGGTTCGGTGGCGGCGATGTGCTGGCGGATCTGGCGTAGGCTCTTGAGCAGGACGGGAAATTCAGGGTAGCCGTCGCTCGGTTTTCGGTGTCGAAGGCCGTTGGCCAGGCCTTCGAGGAGGCCGCGCAGGATCTCGGTAGCCTTGGAGGTAACTGCGTGCGAGGACGCAGAGGTGGAGGAGCGATATCTCCTCGATACTTGCAGCGTCGCCATGGTTTGATCTGTTTCTTATGGCTACCGGTTTTCAAATCGACGATCCTTTCATTCCAAAGTCTTCGCTCCCAGCACCCATCGAGGGTCCAGGCAATCGTCAAAACTGTTCGGCATCGAGGTGGGATACGGTTTTTGGATAGGCGTCGCAGCTCGAGGCTCAGAAACGGGCGGCTGTCGGGTTCGGAGGGGAGTGACGGGAGCAGGGGATTAATCGACGTTCAAACCGGTCCCGCCCAAGAATAAGAGTGCAGTCGGTGGATATGACGATAAAGTAGAGCGAGCTCGAAATGCTCCAATGTCGTCCAATAGCTGCTGCGCGTTATCACGAAGACGGAGACGGAGCTGGCTTGAGCGAGCTGCGAGTGTCAGCCTTGAGGCGCGCGGTGTGGCTTGGGCCGTTCTCAGTGGCCGCCTCGTTGGGTCCAAGAGCGGAGCGCAGCGGCAGACGTGGGAGGCACCACTCAACGGCAGCCCGCGGGCAGGAGCAGGTCTGGCCGCCTGGCGTCCACTGCCAGTCAGTGTCGCTGCAGTGTGCTGACCGCATGCTGAGCCGGGAGTGGGGTAGGAATGGTGGCGGTGCAGTGCTGAAGGATTTCACATCAGCGTTCACATCTGCTCCGGTTACTGAGACCTGCCGAGCAAGCCAGCTCCACTGAGCGAGCCACTGCGGTCACCGTCACTCGGCATGTAGACCACTGAAGCAGTCGGAGCCCAGGTGCTAGGCCCGCGTTGACGTCGGGTCCCTGTTCCCGGTTCGTCTGCGTCGCAAAGGCACTGGACCTAGCTCAGCTCAGAGACCATATCGATACGGCGTGCTATAAATGGCACAGCTGCTGCTGCTACTGCTGCTGCTTTGACAATCAAACCAGAGCGTTTGGCGGGACGTCACTGCGGGTTTAGCATGTTACAAGAAGCCATTATCCCCAGACTGTTGCCATCTCTGCTGTCCAGCGCTTGACACATCGGAACTACGCTGTCATATTAAACAGGTACCAAAAAAGCGACATATTCTAGAAACCGAGCCGGACGTGCTCGGTCGGAAACAAGGTTCGCCTTGCTGCTGACACATGAGTAGACGGACGCGTTCCGGAGAGGTTCTACGCAGTAAGAGCTTCCAGTAGACAGCAGAGTGGAACCCATGAAACATGACTGCTTCATCCCGTTCGAGCGCGCTACTTCCATGTGCCAAGTTGAGCAACGACGTCCTGCTCGACCATCAGCTCGGTCTGAGGTTTGACCGTTTGATAGCTGACGCCAGCGTCTTCACTGCCTGGGTTGGCAGGCCAAGAGCCATTGGGCTGTACTTGTACCTTTATCAAGGTATTTTGACTGAACACCCTCTTTGATGCATGAAACCCTCCGAAAGCTAGAAGTGCTAGAAACACGAATCAGTACGTGACGGCCTATCAGTCTTTGCGTCCTTTGAGTCAGTAGCCATCTACCATCGTCTCCAGCGCTAGCTACAATTATAATGCAACGACGCGAACAAGAGACAAAGTCGGGTCAAATGGCCATGTGTCATGACTCCCTTGACCGGGGGTTGCTTGAGCGATCATCCGTTCCGGGGATCGGGCATCTTGCCGTTGGCATTTGAAGCGCAGTTGCCATTGCTGAACACCTGCACACCTGCTGCATCTGGGAAGAAGCTTGGGCAACATGGGTGGTTTCAGTCCGCCTCCTCCCAGACACCAAGACACGAGACTCACCAAGCGCAGGATGGAGTGTTCAGCGATGGTTGGCACAGATCCAACGGCAGATGGTTGCTGGAATTCGGCAACACTTCGTTGTTTGCTGTTCGTTAGAATCCATGGCATGGACCTAGTCCGCATCAAGTGTCGCCAGCTGGATGGTGTATCAATCCGGGTCATTGTCCTTTGACACGCGTACTGGCTGCATCCATATCTAGTCGGCGCGAATAGCCCAATTATGTCTCTGGGCGAGCCGAGATGGTGTGGTGAGATGCGGCTTTCGCATTGACAACGACTCGCAAGCTCGTGGCGTTTCTGAGCACGACCGCGGGCGGTAAACAATGTTTATTCGCCTCCAAGGTGTCAAGTTGCTGATGGTGTCGAAGTCGTTGTTGGCAATTCCTGCAGGACTGGAGGAGCAACGCAATCGGCCTTGATCGCGTCCTTTTCGCCATTCGTCGAGAACCTGCATGACTCCTCGACTGACCCCAGGCTTGCTCGGGCTTGCGTCTCCTCCACTCACCCACTCACTGCGGGCATTCAGTGACAATCCAGCTCCGAGGGAGCTCCCTAGCCAAGCACCAAGGTCTCACTCTCACTCAGGCAGCTCAGGCAGCTCTCACGCCAAATGCCCCCCGATGACGGGAAGGCAGGGGAAATGTGAGGCACGTGCCAGGCACACACGGGGGCGTACCATCTGACCAGTGGGTCAGGCGTGTGGGCTAGCTCGGATCAGCGTAGCGTTGGTGCTGGGCCTCGCCTCCCCGCCTCCATGTTCCAGTCAGACAGCTCGCCGCGCCTTCCAGGTACCTATTGGGCCGGAGCTTGCCCTTTGACCAGCATCTCTAGCAGGCGGCCGAGGCAAAGGTACCTTGAGGATTGAGCATAGCTCCCAGCATCAGCACTGAGCAACAGCCGCTGGACAGCAGCGGGTGAGACGAACCGCGAGAGCTCCAGTGGCTACGCAGGGCCTGAGTTCTCCCGCCTCGCCTTCAATCCCCGGCCTGGCAGTGTTCCCGTGAGACCCCGTGAGACCCAGTTGCACCGGATACCTTATTACAGTTAATCACATCATCATTGAGCAAGTTACATGCTCAATGGGGCGGGCGGTGCGATACGCAGCCTGACTTGCTGCTCGCCGCCCTGGCTGGTACGGTTGACTGCATAGCGTTGCTGCACAACGAGCTAAGGGTAGCTCGCTGACCGAAGCCGCAGTCGCACTCCCAGTGACATGCCCGACATGCCCTGTCCCTCCGCCTTTCCGAGGTCAGATCAACAGGCCCAGGAAGGTAGATTGAAGGTGAAAAGACGGTGACAAGGTAATACGGACTGTCTGGTTTTCTGAACACGACGGTGATGCGGCTCCCCACCCCTGTGAGTGGTCGGTAGCACAGTTCAACGAAACGACGAAAGCTTCGAATGTCGAGATAAGACGGGATGGCAGCGCTTGTTAAGCTTCAGGGTCCTCCGGATAGATCTGCCTCGCTCTCCGCTGCGTGAATGTGAATCGCCCATTGCGCGTTATCGCATGCAGCGCTATGCGGGATATGCGGACTGTGTGGGTGCCCCTGGTGGGTTGGGAGGGGAGAGCTCTCCAAGCTGGGTGAAGAATGCATGAGGAGAGCTGATAGTGCGGTACATGACTTGGCGGCAGCTGCAGCAAAGTGTCCGAGGCTGGACAGCGGCGAAGGCCGTGTTTTGGTGAGCTGGCTGGTAGCAGAGCAGGTACGAGTACAGATACCTTGTTGGCGTCGAGCTGTCTTGTCTGCTTGCTTCTTCTTTCCAGGGTGTCACCGTCTGGATGGACGACACCGCGTTCAATAGCTTCCCGACGATGCCAGGATACGCTGTCAGAGGCATGGGTCGAGGAGGATTCCAGGGCTGTTCGGCCACCCTGTTTGCCTGCCCATGTTTCGACGCGGTGGTTGATTGCCGCAGTAACTTCGCGACCGCCTTGGCTGTTGGGGTGCAGAGTATGATGACGTCGGGGGTTTTGGCCGTGACTCTGACTCTCCAGCTGCAGTCTTGTCCGGACCTGTTGCTTGTGCGAGCCCACGGATAGAGAGCAAGAGAATTGTTGGCTTATCGCAACGCCAACAGAGAATCACGAGGCTGATTCAGATGGATAGACCAAAGAAAGAAACCGTTGGCTGATCAGACTGATGGACGGGAGCTTGAGATGAAGCTTCCATGGCCGTTCGGTGCCGTGGAAGGAGGCAACTGGATGTCCACCTAGGTGCTTCCTCCCCCAACAGGTGTGGGAGGTGGCTTAAGGTACCTGACGGATAAGGGCACTCGCGTGAGTCGCAGAGAAAGTACCTCCCTATCGTCCATCCGCACTTTCCCATCCCAAACAGCCTTCCGTATCGAACCAGGTGCCTTGCTGAGCGTCCCAGGGAAACCCCAAACGCGACCCTCCCTTATCGCATTGCCGAGGAAACCCTATCGAGTCATTCCATTGGCTCCCTCGCCCCAACGCTAAGCCGGTTTCGGTCCCTTCAGCCACTCCCCAGCTCTTATCTTAGTCGGCTGCGTCACACTGAGGGGCGCGCAGCCGTCCTAAGACCGACCGATAGCAGCCTGGTAAGGTACTTGCTTGCGCCGGACTGTACGAACACTGCGCGACTGCAAGGTGGGTGAGGTACCTCCACTGGCTGTGTGGGAGTGGAGGTAGTGTACCTGCCAGGTCCCCATCCATCGCAACAGGTTCCTTACCTCACCAACAGCTGTGCGCACGCAACCGCCGTCGCTGCCTTCCCTTTATATCTACCCGCACCCGCTCTCCGAAGCTTCCCCCATCTCGCTTGCTCCATCTCTCTCTCATCCCCCTCCCTCTCTCTTCCATTGACTCCATCCTCTCTAAACCCATCGCGTACTTGTCGTTGTCTGGCGGCTTTTCAGTAACTACATTTCCTTCGTCTTGTTTTGCAAACGTCTCCGGTAGACTCTAGACTCGTTACCGTATCGCAACCGCCATCATGAGAGGCTTCGTTGGTGCCGTTGCCGGCCTGGCTGCTGTTGCCAGCGCCACCCCCTCCCTTTCCATCCAGACCGTCCACGACGGCATGGCTCCCGTCCTCTCTGCCACCAATGCCGAGGCCGTCCCGAACTCATACATCATCAAGTTCAAGAAGCACGTCTCGGCGTCCGGTGCCTCGGACCACCAGACCTGGGTCCAGCAGATTCACTCTTCCGCCCAGGACGAGCGCCTCGAGCTCCGCAAGCGTAGCCAGGAGCCTCTGGTTTCTGACGTCTTCCACGGCTTGAAGCACACCTACAAGATCGGCAAGGACTTCATGGGCTACGCCGGTCATTTCGACGAGGACACCATCGAGAAGATCCGCAGACACCCTGATGTAAGTCCGACCATCCTGACACTGCCCAAACACTGCGAGACCCACCGTCGCTTGGCGGCGCATCACCGAGCTTGTGATGCGCCGAGCTCCGGTCGGATAGCTTCGGCTGTGGTCTTATCACCTTGCTACCGAGCCATTGCTGACATTTCCGTCTACAGGTCGAGTTCATCGAGGTCGACTCCGTGGTCCACACCCAGGTCCCCGTCAAGTCCCAGGTTGAGGACAAGTGCGACGGCGAGCTTGAGAAGCTTGCTCCTTGGGGTCTTGCCCGTGTCTCCCACCGCAAGTCCCTGGGCTTCGGTACCTACGACAAGTACCTGTACGCCGGTGATGCTGGTGAGGGTGTTGATGCCTACGTTATCGACACCGGAACCAACGTCGACCACGTCGACTTCGAGGGCCGTGCCAAGTGGGGCAAGACCATCCCCTCTGGTGACCAGGACGTCGACGGCAACGGCCACGGCACTCACTGCTCCGGTACCATCGCCGGTAAGAAGTACGGTGTCGCCAAGAAGGCCAATGTCTACGCTGTCAAGGTCCTCCGCTCCAACGGCTCTGGTACCATGTCCGACGTCGTCAAGGGTGTCGAGTGGGCTGCCACTTCCCACACTGAGCAGGTCCAGTCTGCCAAGGACGGTAAGCGGAAGGGCTTCAAGGGCTCCGTCGCCAACATGTCTCTTGGTGGTGGCAAGACCCAGGCTCTGGACGCTGTTGTGAACGCTGCCGTCGATGCTGGTATTCACTTCGCCGTCGCCGCTGGCAACGACAACGCTGACGCTTGCAACTACTCCCCCGCCGCTGCCGAGAAGGCCGTCACCGTCGGTGCCACCGAGCTCGGGGACCGCCGCTCTTACTTCTCCAACTACGGCAAGTGCACTGACATCTTCGCCCCCGGCACCAACATCAAGTCCACCTGGATCGGCTCCAAGTACGCCGTCAACACCATCTCCGGCACTTCCATGGCCTCCCCCCACATCTGCGGTCTCCTTGCCTACTACCTGTCTCTCCAGCCTGCTTCTGACTCCGAGTACGCTGTTGCTGCCATCACCCCCGAGAAGCTCAAGAAGGCTCTGATCTCCGTCGGTACCGTCGGTGCCCTCGCTGACATTCCCCGCGACACCCCCAATGTCCTCGCCTGGAACGGCGGTGGCTGCAGCAACTACTCTGCCATCGTTGAGGCTGGTAGCTACACTGTCAAGCAGCAGGCCAAGGAGGTCACCATCGACGACCTCGAGAAGGCTATCGAGGAGGACTTCGAGGTTCTCTCCGGCAAGGTTGTCAAGGGCGCCAAGACTGTCGGCACCAAGGCCGAGAAGTTTGCCAAGAAGATCCACGAGCTTGTGGATGAGGAGCTGAAGGAGTTCCTCAAGGAGACCGCCTTGTAAGCGTCGTAATAGAACGCTAGACTGGTCTAATTTATTTCCTTACTTTCTTCTGGGCCAATGACAGTGTACGCATAGGGTTACATTGCAGGATGGTTTAGGATGGGAATGCATTGCTTCATGGCTACATACAGATCTCACAGCACGAATTAAGTCTCCTTACCTATCAAAACCTTGACGCGCTTTGAACCAGTGATTGAGTTGCGAACCTATGATGACACGTGCCAGGTGTGTAGTCCCTTCGTCCCAACTCTCTTAGTAACTCGAGCCAAGCCAGCCAACAGAGCATGATGTTGGCAAACCTTGTTCAACTCTCTGAGTAAGCCGCCAGGCAGTTGTCCTCATTCGGCTTGGTGATGGTCAGCTTGGACAGCCTTACGGTTCATGCTTGCCTCTCTCAGATCGCCGCCAACCCCCTTCGAAAGGGCTGGTTCACTCTGCGTAAGACATTTGGCAGCACATGGTTTTAACATGATCGATCCTCCATATCGATAAGTCGGTTTACACTTTGCCTTTTTGCCCGTTGAGCAGCGTGCTGGGACTGGAATGCAGTGTCTTCCATCTCGGGAAGGAATGACATAACAGCTGGCTCTTGCCAGCGCCACCTCATGCCTGCCCACGCCAGGGATCAGGCCCCTCTCCTGCCTCTCTCCTGCCTCTGGCGCTGGTTGAACGCTCCTTCCATTCTCGTCTCTTCTTTGAGAGTTCACTCAGCCCCGTGGAAAGAGCAATCATGGAGTTCCTTCCCGGTCCTATACGGCGTCACCTCCAAGGCATTGCATTGCCTGGCTTACAGCCACTCCGCCACTTCGCCTCTTCTTCTCTCGCATTCAACCTCCATGAACCGATATACAACATCCTCGATCTTCCGACGCTCTCGCGGTTCGCTTTTGGTTAGCTACCATCGCACTTAACCATCAGCAGCCTCATTTGAATTCTCTACACTGCTCACCACCTCCATACCTACTGTACTCTTCTCTTACCCTGCCTCGATTTCTCCTACAGAAGCCGCCCCAGATGCGTCGGAGCAACAGCAATAAGTCGACATCGGGGGTGAGCAGGTCCAAGTCGGCCAGATCGCCAAGTTCTTTCCGCTCAGCCATAGAGAGGTTGGAACATATCGACCCCGCCATTGCTGATAGAGACGCACACCTTGCTGCCACTCTCTCTTGGTGCCAGGCCGCTCCTACCTTGGCCCCAGCAGTATCCCGCCCCCCACTGCGATCGGTATTCACAGAATACTCTGGAGACTCCGGTAGCCAACAGAGGACGCTGGACGGGACATGCGATGAGAATGGACTCCGGCGACAGAAGAGCGTCCGGTTTGTCAAGTCAAGCAAGAACGATGCCTCCAATGCAACCGGTATACCCCGCCGCCGAAGTGTTCTAGGTCGTATCGAAAACCAGCAGAATTGCGCAGCGCCTCGGAAGGCCGATGAATCACCGTGCTTCAACCCATTTACCGCCAAGTTTGTCGAGTCCCTGCCTCCTGTCGAGTCGTACAGGCCGGCAGACGAGTGTGCGTCGGTCCCAGGTTCGTACAGGAAGCTCCGCAAGTCTAGGTCCATGTTCGCCCCAGCAGGACAGACTCCCACCCCAAAGTACTACTTCAGCAACTCCCCGGAGCAAGAAGTTCCCGCACGTGCACTCAGGCGGAAGTCGATGCAGAACATCAAGGAGAGCAAGTCACCAAAAAGAAACCGCAGTCTCAGAGCGCCAAAGTCCATGAGCTTCCTGAAGTCGACGGGCACAAGGTCGAATCTTCGGGCGAATGTCAGTGATAGCGAAAACAGCGGGAACAACTTCGGTGGAGATGGACAAGCACCCCTTCAAAGCCGCACCTCGAGGTTATTCACTTCAAACAAGGAAGGCATTCGTCAATCCATGAGAGATCCCTCAGCGAGCAACCTTGCGGTTCCAAAGCGCAATGGCTCCCTTCGCAAGAAAGCCCGAAAGGTCTCCAATGGTTTCAAAACCAGGCTAAAGTCTTTCTTCGGGCTTACCAAAAATGACGGGCAAGAGCCGGAGGGAAAGATGGAGTCACAAGTAGGGGTCGAAGACCGCGACGAAGGCGACAGAGACGTAGACGAGGACGCCTATATGGATATCGATGACCCGGTTCTGGACGAATGTTCGATCTCCCAGGTCCCATCACGCGTACCCTCGCTCCATGCCTCATCATCCGCTCAGCAGCTTCGATCGCGTCAGGGCAGCATAGAGAGCATCGAAAGCCTCAGGAAAGTCTCGGACGATCAATCCGATGAAAAGTCTCGAGTTACAAGTTGGACAAGCTCAGGAACGCACACTCTTAACAGCCAAAGCACTTGGGGCGGGGAAAGAGATCGACAGAGGCTGTCCGTCATCAAGGAAAATGGGCCACATCATTCTTCGTCATCGTTTCGTCGGCCAACCATGAACGAACGCAGTCCGTACGAGTTCGAGGCTGTGACTCCTCAGAAACATAGTGGTCCGCCTGCTCCTCCAGCAGTCGACAGCCAGAGGGTGTATTCTGCGCTGATGAATCGGCTGTACGAGGTCAACCAAAAAGAGAACATGCGAGAGGCTAGTGACGAGGACTTCCAGAAGCAGGAGTCAAAGAAATTACGAAGGTCGCTGGATGACAACCCGTCAACAATCAGATGTGTCCGGCCAGAAGACGACGTTTTCCGGGACGGCCCGCCCACTCAGATCCCTCCTGTCGGCATTGCGGAGACAACGGAAGACGGCTCATTCTCTGAATCCGGGAGCGTCATCCACTATCCCATACGAACTACTTCCACTGGCGCACATTACAGCCCGTATCCCGGACCTGCAGTAGGTGACGAGAAAAGGGTTCTGCCTATCACCGTTAGGGAGGTCTCGGCTGCTCCGAAAACGCTATCTACTCGGAGCTCCGCCTTCTTTGGCAGCCCGACGTGTCACCTGTTCCGGACTACAAGTCCTTACCGTCGAGCGTTGCAGAAATCAATGAAGGAGAGCAGCTCTGAGTCATCTGCGGCTCCCGAGCTGAATCTGGATCTGGTATCCACAAAACGTCACCCAAGTCTTTCTGTCGATGACCCTCGTCTGGCCTATTCGGACAGCATCTACTCTGACCAACCCATATCACCGAGGCTGCTGTCGCCCCCGATTCTCTCGTCGGAACTTCTAACGTCGGCGTTGGTTGCCCCCGGCGCGATTCGTCCTCGTCGTCCGAGTGCCGGGTCGTCTTCCAGGACTAACGGGCTAACACATTCTAAGAGTTGCTACTCGGACATTACCGAGCGCGGAGCAAACACATCCACTCGGTCTAGCTCCCATGGACGGTCGCGGTCTCATACGCCATGCGAGCCGTTGACATACATACCGAAGATGCCCATCGATACCGATACCAGAACTGCGTCGTATGCCAGCTCCGTCGAATGGAAGACCTATCTCTCGGCCAACGCCTCCCAAGGCGATCTCCACGCGCCTGTTAGACAATTGACGGAGGTGAGGTACGCCAAGCCCAGCATGCCGAAAGGGCATGTACGCGAGGGAGCTCAGATGTACGCTGAGGATGAGCCCAAATTGTACAGACCGGCTGGCCCTATCAAGTTTCACACACCACTCCGTACAATGAGCCACAATCGCCAGGCATCATCAGCCAGCCGTGTTGAGGGTGCAATTCCTCCCAAGGCTTCCGCTCTCTACAGCAATGAGAACGCGATTCCTTGCTCGGAGGGTCGTGTAAACGATCGTGTTCGTATGTACGGACCACCACCCATACCGCCCCGAAGCTCTCTGCGGGAGATTCCCTCAATGCCACTGCTTCAATCGCGCTCATCCCAGAGCAATATTCCCGTCAAGTCACCCAACAGAGCGACTTCGAAGGTGCGCAGCTCTGATACAATGCCTGACTTCAAGTCGGCCGAGACAAAGCCCAAGTCTCGATCGCCTATGAAGCTGGTCCGACGTGTTGGGCTACGGAAGACCCTCAAGCCGTCAGTGTCCAGCCCGGGGCTCGGCATGACGGTGGAGAAACAGTTTGGCCCGATGTTGGGCAGTGATCAGGTCAATCGGGGTTCGCCCAGAGAGAGACGGCAAAGTGGCAGTGGTCGTCGCCTTCTGGACTCGAGCGACTTCAACAGCACAGACACCTCAGACACGACAAGTACCGATGACTGGAGGGCTCAGAAGCTTGGCAGTCAGCAGATGGTTGAGAACTTTCTCAGCGACAGACATCGAGCCATGGTTAGAAGCGAGCAGTCGAGAGCATTCTTGTGATTAGTAGCGTCAATGTGAAGACAAGCAAGCGGCAGTGCGAAGGTTTACAATAGCGTTATGATAATGAAGATGGAGTACCGACGGCAGGGGTTTACGATACCAGGAAGGCAACGTCCTAATACACGACTATGCATGCTTATTACTTGAGACATGAAGAAATGGTCTGAGTGCTTGGGGAAAGTGTTACGCTCTATGGCGTGGTAGAAGTTATTTTGAGTCAATGACAATAATACAGGTGTGCTACGCTTATCCGGGAAGCTTCAATCACGTCTTTGGTACTGACCCAAATCGATATTGGGCCCATGCAAAGCTGCCCTCCTGCATGGTCCACAGCTGCTTCCCGAGATCGTCTCCTGCGGCCCCAGCAGCAACGTGAACAGGCATGAGATGGTCCATCCAAGGATGCGCCTGCTTGGCATCTGGTCTCTTACACACCTGCGCCATTTTCTCCTGCCTCTCCTCGACCTTGCTCTCGACAGCGTCCTTCAGGGCGTCGTCGAAGCTCACAGAATACGGCATGGGCTCCGACCCGCCGCCCATGTCGTACAGGTTGTGAACAGACATGCCGGCGCCGATGATGACGACGCCCTCGTCGCGCAGCTCGGCGACGGCCCTGCCGAGGCGGTAGTGGGCGTCCGGGTCCTCTGAGCCGAAGAGGGAGACCTGGACCAAGGGGCAGTTGAGGGGGTTCGTGTCCGGGTGGAAGGCGACGTGGAAGCCGGCCCAGACGCCGTGGTCGAGGCCGCGGTCGGTGGTGGGGACGCAGGAGATGTTGTGGGAGGCGAGGAGGGCGCAGGCGCGGGAGGCGAGCGGGGGCGAGCCGGTGTTGGGGTAGGAGGCGGAGTAGTAGTGCAGGGGGAAGCCGGAGAAGTCGTAGATGAGGGGGGCGGGACCAGGGGCGGCGTTGATGGAGACGGAGGTGCGGGAGCGGGATTGCCAGTGGGCGGAGAAGACGAGGATTGCGGAGGGGGCGAGGGAGGTTATTTCGCGGCCGATGTGT
>JABGMY010003688.1:0-17495 GCA_014705525.1 Colletotrichum sp. HC292
CCGGCCCTCTCGGATAAGATACCGTAACGCCCCCCAAAAACACAGCCGCCGCAACGGTACCGTTCCCTCTCCACAATGTCTTGCCATTGTTGAAACTGTTAGCGCCCGGCGACGACGACAGCGAGGCTGCCCTCCACCACGGACCATCCTCCTTTCACAAGACGGCAGCACAGCATACGGCACCACGAATCTGTTCTATTCTACCTATCTTTTCCTCAAAGCCGTCCTTTCGCTCCTCCCGCCATTCTTTCAACCCCCCGAAAGCCCTCGGCTCTATTCAAGGAAACATGCACACTGCAGCCCGCCCTGCAGCTGCGCTTCCTACGTCCTACTAAAGCCTCCCGTCACCTGCCACCCATGACGATCCCGCCGCCGATCGTCGTCAACTCCGAGTCCCGTCCTCCGTACCTTGATTGCCCCGAATCCTCCCACCACCACCACCGCCACTCCGCGAATCTGCCAGCCCATACCACGACAACCTCTCCCGCGACCGACCGAGCAGCCGCGCGTGCAGCGACATGATCCAACTTCTACACCCATTCACCAGATACCGTTCCTCGTTCACATGAGTTCGACGGCCTCCTCAGCCACCAGAACCGTCCTCGGCGGCGGCGGTCCCGCCATATCCAACGGCACCTCTCTACACTCCTTCGCCATGGGCGGAGACGGGGGACCGGCCGGCCGCGGCGCCAAACAACCCCTACCCCATATAGACGACCTCACCTCCGCCTCCCCCGATGTCGATATGAAGCTACCCTTGCGAAAGATACTCGAGAGGGGCGACAATGCCATGCGACAAGCCGAGACCTTCCGCGACTTTGGCAGACCAGACCTCGCTTTCAAGGAGTACCTGAAGGCCTCCCTGATTGCCATTCGATATGTCCCTCAGCACCCCGATGCTCTGGCCGTGAGGGGTGGCCAAGGAGACATGAGCCGCATCTACTCTGCTCTCATGAAGAAGATCGAGTCACAGCATACAGCCTTTGAAAAGATCAAGGCCGACATCATCGCCGACAACCAAAGAACGGGCGTCCGCCCAACCAACTCGAGACCATCCTCCATCGTCAACGGCCAAGCGAACCGACCCATGTCACCCCAGGGCCAGCCGGGCGCACCGCTGATGAGTCCCACGAGAGCCGAGGTCGGTACACAGGTCAATGGTTCACCGAAGCCGAAACCTGCTGTCCAGCCGAAGCCCCAATCTTTGCATGGCAATGTGATACGTTCGGGGGCTGGCACACCGACCCTCAAGAGCAAGGCCGCCGAGGATCTGGCAGCCCGCTTCGCCAACCTCAGAGGACCGGTAGCTTTGCCTGGCCAAGATCCCCGCATACGAACACATCCCCTCGTTCCGTCGAGACCAGCTGGACCGAGGGCGATGCCCGAACCGGCCGAGAAACCAAAGGTGGCAGTAGTGACCAGTCTGCCAGACCTGCCGAAGATGCCGGACGCCATCTACAGCCCGGCCAGAGGAACCGTGTCTAATGAAGCAGCCTCCTTGCCGTCAAGTACACCCCGCGGCCTGTTCAGCAGAACGGGCTCCTCGGCCGCGATCAATACCGTCCTTGCCAACAACAAATCGTCTGATTACTTCGCTCAACCCCAGCCTCAGCCTAATGCCGCTCCTGCTCCAATTCACCGCCCCAGTATCACGATCCCCGAGGGCGACACCATCACTGCCGAAGACCTAATGAGTTTTATAAGAAGGGGCTCAGCAACACTCCAAGTTCTAATCATTGACGTCCGCAGTCGCGACGATTTCGACGAGGGCCACATTCTGTCACAAGCCGTTATCTGCATTGAACCCAATATTTTACTTAGAGAGAATATTTCTTCAGAGCAGATCGCCGAGAGCATGGTGCTCTCACCGGCGCAGGAATACCACCACTTCGAGAGGAGGGACGCTTTCGACCTGGTGATTTTCCACGACCAGGACTCAGATGCTATCCCACGATACATTTCTCCTGACATGGACGCAGCCGCCCTGCTATCACTCCAGCGCGCATTGACGTACTTCAATTATGGAAAGGAATTGAAGAATCCCCCGAAGTTGCTCCAGGGTGGCCTGGATGCATGGACAGATCTAATGGGAAGGGCTGCTTTGGCCACGTCCCAGACAGCTGGTGCTGCTAGGGCCCCTAGGATTCGGTCGCCTTTGAAGCCTTCCATCTCCATCTCAAAGCCAACCCGGCAATACAAAGTCACGCCTTTGAAGCCTGAAGAGGTCAAGCTTTGGGAGGAGACGCTGCACAATGCAGATCTCGAGACTGCGCGGTCTCCTGGGTTCATGCATGTGCGCAGCACCGAAGAGTTTCTGCGGAGATTCCCAGCAGTATCGGCTGAGCAAGAATCCATGCAATCACCTATCAGTCCTGAAAAGCCCACGTACAACAACTACCAAAACCACGCCGATATCTACTCTGACCTTCCGTCACCACCTACCCGGCCAGCTCCAGCCGTTCCTCGTCCCAGCTACAGTGGCCTTTCGCAAACGCAGGATGACCATGAGGCTCAAGGCTTGGCTTTCCCAGCGCAAACTCGAAACCTCAAGCAAGGCCCGTTAGCCCGCCCCGACTCTCCATCTGTTGGCGCAGTCAAGGATGGCCACCACATTACAGGTCTCAACAATCCCGGCGTCTGGTGTTACGCCAACAGCTCTATCCAAGCCCTGCGGATGTCGCCTGGTTTTGGCAAGGAACTGGCCACGTTTGAATGGCAAAACACGTACAAGGTCCCGAAGAAGCCCGATGAGAAGAGCGACCCCCCTCAGCTCATGTCGCGCATCCTATCCAACCTGTTCCACTGGATGGACTCCGGCAAGTTTGCCACCATGAAGGCACAGACACTCATGGTAAGCCCCCTCGCCCGTAAGGCTATGCGCTGTACTGACCATTCCTAGGACTACTCTCGATCAGTCTGTGAAAAGAGCCGGCTCAAGGACAAGGGTGACGAGTTTGGTGGCGGCCGACAGCAAGATGCTCAAGAGTTCATGTCCTGGCTGATGGCCTACCTTCACGATGAGACAAACATGCGTAGAGATCGGGTTGGCGACGAGAACTCAGCATTCCCTCAGATGAAGGTTGGCAAGTCGATGCTTCAGGGTGCGTACGAGTGGTGGGGTCACTACCTGAAAACAAACTCGTCCATCGTCGACAGGTACTGGCGTGGCTTGGAACTCTCGACCGTGGTGTGTTCAAGATGCAACAACCGCACCTACAGCTTTGCGACATTCGACTTCATCTCGGTGCCCATCAACAGCAACACGCAAACGATTGAAGACTGCCTGAGGTCATACCTCGAGCCGGAGGTCATTGACGATTACAAGTGCGATACTTGCAACATGAACGTACGAGGCAAAAAGCAAATCGCGCTCGCCCGTCTGCCGGAGCTGCTGTGCGTGTGCTTCCGACGTTTCGACTACGACTCGACTGGCCAGGTGCAGAAGAAGCGGGACATGATCACATGGGACTTTGAAAACCTGAATCTAGACCAGTTCTTCATCCCGCCCGAGGAACGCAACACCGTCGGGCCGCCGCTCGACGAAAAGTTCGAGCTGCCCTTCGACTATGAATGCTATGCCGTCATCATCCACACCGGCACCAACATCACCAGTGGTCACTACTACTCCTACGTCCGCGAACCCCAGAACCCCGACCCGCACGCTTGGCACCGCATCAACGACGCTCGCGTGACCCCGATCCGCATCGACGGCACGGGCCGCGGCGGCGACGCCAGTCGCGAAGTGTTCAAGAAGAGCACCTCCGACGTGCCGTACCTCGTCTTCTTCCGCAGAAAGCAAGGTCGATCCTCGAGACGATGATTTTTTTCCGCAAGATGTTGTAATAGAGAGAGAGCATTGGGGAAGATGGGGTGAAAAAGAAACCAAAGATATGTACATGTGTCGGGAATATCGGCGGGGCAGGAAAGGGGGAACAGGGTGGGGAGGTTTTCAAGCCTCATATAGAACTGAATGACGGCGGGCGGTTGCCAAGCATGGAATGATGTGCCTTGTCTTTTTTCTACAGTTTGAGTTTCTTCAAGCGCTTCTTCCAAAGCATGGCGTCTGGTTCGATTTTGGAAGGGGAGGGGAGGCTTTATCTTGCCTGTCACATTGGGGACGGACAGGATACTTTTTTCTTACTCTTTTTCGGAGATGAAGTCATGACAAAACATTAGTTCCATTGGAATGAGAATCGGATATTTCAGGGGATCGCTGTAGTCTTGGAGATGGACTCTTGGTGAATGACTTGAGTGAGATGTGTAGCTGAAAACGCGAGTGAATTCAGAACCGCACCATGTCCTCCTGCAGCCCAGACCAAGCATCGTCTTGCTGGAGAAGTACTTTGTTATTGTCGAGCGAACCTGTTGTTACGCCTGAGTGTTCTCTGAGCAAGGAGCGAACGTACTTCTGTGTCCAGACACAGAACAGCCCTCCGAGGAGCCCATACAGCATCGTGGTGAAGGACACGCCCTGTGTTTCTGCTTAGAAGCCGGCCAGAGACGGTTGAGTTTATGAGACAGAATTTTGTCAAGTCTATCTATCCAAAATCAAACCCCCATAGTTGGACGGCTTTGGGCCGTCGTGAATATACCTGATAAGAGGAGATGCCGTACCGTCCTCATCTAAAGTCTATTGTAATGTTTTGATTCAGCTGCCGGAGGGTTACTGACGTCGGACCATGGCGGTTGCGGCGGAGGCTTTTGAGACTCTAGTGAGAATGATGCAAGTCGGTTATGCCCAAGTTCATCTTGGTCTCTCATACAACTTTCCTCGACACGTCCACCCGTCTCCCAACCACGAACCCTCACGACAACCCCATCCCAACACAACCACCTTCCCCTCCATCAAACCTCCTCATGCGCCCCCTCGCAAACCCCAAAGGCCACCCCAGATACCCCTTCAGCTCCCCCGGCAACCCCTCCTCGATCCCCTCCAACCAAGCCAGCGTCACCCTCGCCCGGAACCGTCCCTCGCGGCTCCGGCCCCTGCGGTGGTTGATCATCTCAACCACTTGCGCAAGCAGGAAGAAATGCCCCAGCAGGATCCGCGCGGCGTGGTTCCCAGGCGCGCTGAAGCGCACGAACTCGTCGCTGCTCATCTCGCCGAGGCGGTTGTACATTGCCGCGAACTCGAGGTACGCTGCTCTCCGGTCAACATCCTCATTTTCCATCGGAAGACGAGGTTAGAAGCACTCACCATCCTCAGACCCGGCAATCGCAAGCCCGACAACCCTCTTCATCCCAGCCAGGTACTCGACCTCGCAGACGCTCCCGCACAGCGCCCCGACGTCCCGCAGACTGCCCACGACCCCGTCCAGAACCTCCCGCGTCTCCTCCTCTCTGGTGTCCTCCAGCCTGGGGGTCCTGCCGTGGTGGTGGTCAGGCTGCAGCAGGGAGCGGAAGCCCGAGACGTAGGCCGGGCCTGCAAACCCGCGGAACGCAGAGTCGGGGAAGCATGGCATCGCGTTGTCGGCGACGACGTGGCCTTTTTACTTCCATGTTAGCGGATATACACACACCAAACGAGGGAAACACTTACACCCCCGAACCATGGCCACAAAGTCGCCCATCCCGTCAACCATGTACCCGGCCTGGAACGTCAACGCCATCATCGCCGCAAACGCCGCGTCCCCGTCGACCCTGCTCAGCCTCCCGCCAGACAGCTTGTCGTTGAGCGCGCGTATCGCCCGCACCCTGTGCCCCAACGCCTGCCGCTCCATCACGCCCGTCCCTGACGGCGACAAGGAGGAGGAGTTACTGCTGCTGCCGCCCATGGTGCTACAAAGAGAAAGATGCGATGCGCCAAGGGCTAATACCGCATGCATCAAAAAGTCGTACTTTGTTCCCATCCGTCAGTCCACCAGAAAGAAAATCATTACAGTCCGGATAGAAACACACAAAACTCACCTCATGCGCCATCCTCGCGACACCCCTCCAAACCTCCCCTCCCCCGACAGGCAAAGGCGGGACGGCATCCAGCATAAAATGCTGGAAGAACCGCAAGTCCTCCATCCCAAACACGGGCGGCGGCGGACCCCCTATCCCCATCCCCATCACCATCACCATCTCCCTCTCTTCATCCTCACCGTCGCCACTACTATTATCCCCCACCGCCGCCCATCTCACACTCCTCCCCTCGGCGCCCCTCAAAACCCTCTTCGCAGGCCACGCCCACTCGCAAACAAGGCCCATCCGCAGACACCCCTCACACTCGGGCCGCCGCTCCGAGCACTTGACCCGCCGCCTCTTGCACCCGATACACCCGTTCCGCGACTTGGTGTGTCCCTTCCTCGGGCCGCCGCCCCGGCGCTGCTTCACGGGATACGGCGGCGCCTCGCCATTCTCACTCGTCGTGGTCGAGCGGTGATCTCGTCGGCGTTGCTGTTGTTCCTCCGCAGCCTCCTCCTCATCGTCCCTTCTTCGGTTCGGAACGTCACTCATTCTCTCTCCCAAGGGGGGGCCAAGGATCCCGAATGCCAAGATGAGAAATATGGGAGAATCAATAAACTGACGCCACACTCATGCACAACAACACCAAAAAGAAAGAAGGCTGCAATCAATGTCTAGGAAGTTAGATAGGCAGCTGCTTCCAATCCCGTCCAACCAACTTGGACCAAAAAAAATCCAGGAAGCTGACTTATCAGACTGCGCCGCCTGACGAAAGTAACTCAAGCTACCAACAACAGTTCTGCTTACGGACCGCGCCACGATTCCTTCTCAGACGGGACCAGGCAGGCCTCCCTCCTTCGGGCCGCGTACCTCCCGGTGGCTTATTTCCATCCATGGATCTCTAACAAGATCGGGGGAAAAGAAAACAAGACCACATGCGAGGAAGCTCTCTCACCAACACATCAAAAGACGATGCATGCTCACACCCATCGCCCGCCCTCCGCCCCCAAATCGCCCATCTAATAAATATCGCATCCGTCCATCCATCCATCCATCCTCCCGCCCTCACTCGCCCTGTCAAACTTCCTTCGCGGCCCTGCTTCCTTCCCCCCCTATTCTCATTTTGTCAAAATCCACACGCCTCCCGCTCCAACGTTTTCCTCCCATCCCGCGCCACACTGGCGGCCATGCCTTGCCCGGACAACTAATTAAATAGACACAAAACGCCATAAATACGCCCGCCGTCGAGAAAAGAAAAGAGAGGGAAAAACGCCTCCGGACGCCCTTATCGATTTACACTAAAATACCACCGAAATTAGCGTCGCGGCTCACCCCCCCAGGCTTAGCACCGCAAGTCACAATACGGGAATGGCTGGCTGGACAAAAGCCACGCCCCCCCCAAACCACGACATCCTCTCTAGAGCAACTACCGTTTTTATTGCTTTTCCCCCGTCTGTTGTGCTAATCCGCCGTGAAATTCCATGGTGACGCGCATTTATTGTTACTTTTGTGGATCAGCCGCTGTAAGAAGAAAAGAAAAAGAAACCATCTCGGAACATGATGCCGTAGATTTGAAGCGAAATGCTGATTTTATACACTACCAAAGGAAGAGGGCCAGAAACACCGCCAGCGGCATCTCAAGGATCCACACATCCTCACTTGCTCATTGCAAAACAGCACGGGATATCGGGATTGTTTTGGAGGAGTTCGTCTTGATTATACACACTATTCCCACATCTCTCATAAGAACCCCTTTACCTATCCGTTCTAGATATGGCGCCTCGCCTGCTTGTTTTTGCAAGATCCAAAGAAAAATTACAAATTTCCCTCCAAAAAGTGACAAGAGATATTAAGGAAAGTTGTGTGTGTGTGTGTGTGTGTGTGTGTGTGTATACCAGTTTGGTAGTTGGTATCGATGCTACTCCACTCATCATGGTGAAGGCGGTTGATGTTGCTGCAGATGCGTCTCCTCCGTCGGCGACCCCATAGACACATCCTCCCCGTCCACGAAAGCAGCCGCTGTGGCCGCAGCCTCCCTCAGATCATTGCGCGCAGAGAACCGCCGGATGGACCGTGACGAGCAGTCAGAATACCGCCTCATGGCGTTTCTCTCGCCCGAGCCGGAAGGTTTCCTCTCGGGCGTGCTGGCGGAGGACATCATGGGCTGGTGCTCCTCCCTGGTCGGCGGCGTCGTGCCGTCGTTCCTGAGCGTCAAGGCCGACCACCGCTCCCCGTGCGGGTTGGGGTTGGCGGGCTTCAAGAGGAAGGATCGGTGTGCTTCGGAGGGACTGCGAGGCGGCTGGTGGCTGTCCCTGTTGATTGAGAACGGGGCCTCGCTGAGGAGGGCCTTTTGGGCGGCCCGCTCTTCGGCGTAGCGGTGAACCGGCTCTACGCCCTCCAGAGCCTCCGTCTCTTGAATGTTCTCAAACGTAGGGGAAGCCTTTGCGCCGCCGAATCCTGAGCCGCGCTTGTCGTTGGGGTCGCGGATGGGCGCCGGCTCCCTGAGAGTCATTGCCGACCATCTGGCGGTGTCGCGTTTCTTGCTAAAGCCGTTCTTCTCGTTGAGCTGGTCGTCACTTGCGGCAGCGTCCTTGAGGGTCATGGCGGACGACCACCGCTCGCTGTTTCGGAAGCTCGGCGGGATCATGGGGACAGGCTCGATCGGATCGTCCATGGTGCGTTTGCCCTTCTCGCTGGCGCTGGAAGACGATCCCGCAATGGAAGCACTCTGGCTGGCCGTCTTCTTAAGCTCGTCCTCCTTGCTCGGTACATCCTTGTCGCTTGCGGACTCGCCCTCCAGCCTGAGGGTGAGGTAGGTGACGCCGGACGGGTAGTAGCCCTCCTCGATGGCGCGGGTAAGATCGTAGCGGGCTTGGTCGCTGATGGAGCGCTCGAGACGAAGCTTCTTCATGTTCTCGGCGTCGACCGTCTCCTCCCAAGTCTTCTGGAACATGAGGGCGATCTCGTTGACGAGCAGGAGAATGTAGCAGGCAATAAGAACACCAAGGTCCTGAAGTTGGTGAGTAGTCGGGTAGTCAGAGCCGGCACGTCTGGCCTGCGGATTGGCCTGTCCCGCCTTTACGATGGTCACAAACTTAATGGAGGTGACGGCGATGCTCATGATCCAGAAGATGATGTTGGCTGGCTGCCAGTTGCGAATACGGCGCTGGAATCCCCGAGTGGATTGCATGACGGCGCAGACACCACAGCCCGCGAAAACAAACGGAAGCAGGCCAACGCCAAAGTTGATGGATGCCAGCCTGCCAATTTCCATGGCCTCCATCATGAAAACGACGAGGATGGTGAAGTAATAGAACGACAGTTGGGCGTGTCTCTGCCATTCGTGTTTTACTTCATACCGCTTGATCTTGTCCACGACGAGAACGGGAACGACAAAGTGAAAGAGTACAAACGTGACAATGATGCGGATCCATGCTGGCAAAGGCACCACGATACTGTCGAAAAAACACGATGATGGTAGAGGGCCGAACTTTGAATGGGCCACCTGTATGAAGTGTTAGCTGGAACGATCCTTGGTTCTAGCCAGGCAAGGGAAGACAACTTACGATCCCTTCAGGGCGGATACCACACAACCCCGACATGATTGCTTCAAGTGAGAGGCAGCGTTTTGGTTGGGCGCCGGTCACCTCTCGAAATCAAACGAGAGAAAGGACAGGAGTTCATCTCGTAGGGGGCGGCTGCGACGTAACTCTATCTTAATACAATAAATGGCACGTCGGAGGTGCGCACGCTTGGCGTGTCTTTGGGCGTCTATGAGCGGTCCATGTGGTGCTGCCGGGCTGGGACTGTCTCTGGGACAATGAGAGACACGGCATGCGGTTCTTGCTGTGGCTCTGGGCTCCACGCTCGGGGCTTGCAGAAGGGGGCGTTTCATTGTTGTGACAGTGGTAACGACGAGTATATTTCGAGAGCTGTGCTCATGGTCGAGCGGTCCTGCAGGTCCGCGGTTGGTGATGGCTCATTGGCCGGTAGGGAGAGACACACGAGGCGGACTATAGGATGTGTCCGATGGGGGAAGTCCATTCTAGAATTGAGATGGCCGTTAGCTGCAGAGGTCGACATTTGGCTGGCGGGTGCCCGGCAGCGCCGCCGGAAGGGGTTCACAGGTCTGTGTCCGCAGAGTGCAGTCGTCTGCAAGACTACCTTACTATGCATTCGTACTCTATGTAGTACAGTACAGAGTAAGCCGAGAAAGGATGAGGCTAACACACGGCCCCTTGCCTTGGTCCTGGGGTGTGTGTGGACCAAGAGTGCCGAGCGGTGCTGTTTTAGGGCCAAAGTAAAAGCCGTTAGCCCAGCGTAGCTGTGTAGATCCCGCTTAGCCTCAATGACGGTGGCGGACGCTGGGGAGACGTGCCAGGCGTGTTTATCAAAGCTGGCGATCCGGGACACGTGCCAAAGCTGGCGTATTGAGCCCCAGCCTTGCCAATCCAAGGCTCATGATGCCGCATACACATACATGGCTCACACGCCTGTCCTTTCGGATTGGGGTTCCCGAGTGGATCTCCGGCTGCAAAACACAAGACAAAGGCAGAGACGGTTTCCTCATAGCGGGTCGTCCGATCCGTCTAGTACGATCGCTCGGCCGGCTAGGGTGTGAAGACCCAAGATTGCGATAGGCCGGATGATGCTATAAATTGCTTCTCGACCGGCTGCCACACGATGAACTCTCACCGCGCGGTCCCGAAGTCGACGCTGAGCCGCGTCGTAGGTGGTTAACCACTTGGTTTCCACGGTTTCCGCTGGTTTCTTGCTATTTGGCGCTCGCACGGAATAGCATCGTCAGGCTTGTTAATTTCGCTGCCCTGAAGACGAAGTTATAGCAGGAACCTGAGTCGTCGCGACAGCCCGAGTCGGAGGTTCGCTTTCCTGAGCTCCGAGCTGGGCGGTTGGCGGCTGTTGCTGCTATGGTTACTGGCCATAGCTTCCCGGCCGCCACAGGGAAGATTGATGCATTCCGAGGGCACGCATCAATCACATTGAAGAGCGAAGCTGACTCAGGCGCACGATTCGGCTCGGGAGGATTGGGGGGCGTCAGCATGACATATGTCGGCAGTGTCGGGAAGCTGGGAAGGTGGGAATAACCTCAGCAGCGTTGGTTATGGTAGACGCAGTGGTAGACGCAGGGAAAATGAGAAGAATTTTAGACTTGAAGTAGGTGTTCGGGCGGTCCGTTGGAAAATGTGCGATGAACCAAACTCTGATGGCATGGCATGGTGGGATGGATCCCGGAGAATAGCAACGAAACGCCGTTTCCAACGGCGGCTCCCTACCCAGAAACAAAGCAGGGTTCCTGGAGCGGTGGACAGGTCAAATACGACGGGTGCCCTGCGAGGAGCCTCTTTTCTGCGCACTCGCCTCGGATGTCGGTGCTCGCGCGTTGCATGTGTCAGCCACAGAGAACGGTATTCGCACGTGAGTGTGGCAGCAAGCTCTGAGAGACCGTTATTGAGCGATGCTGGAGAGTGGCGCCGAGCCAGAAGCGTGGGGCAGGGCGAAAAAGGACAGTTGAAGCCGTGTTTCCGTGGTCTCTCGGGGGTGCTGGTGTTGCGATGCGAGTGGGATGCGGCGGTTCTGCTGCGAGGAGAGTCAAAAATCTGCAGGACACAATCAAACAATGCCCGTCTGGATATTGAGCGTGTGGGTCGGTCTTCTTCATCGGGGGGTTGAGCCGCTGATTGGAACTGAGTCCCCTGCTGTGATTCTGGCTGGCCGGGCATATCGAGTCCAGAACCCTTGCCGATCCTGATGACAGAAAGCCGGCATCATTTTCATGTGCTTGCGGTATCTCTGCCAAAAGTCTTTGGCTGGTATGCCCAGGCAATGTGCAAAATTGGGTGTTGCATTGTTGAGTGCTGTTGGGGACAAGTTCTGGGAGGAAACAATTTATTGGACGTCAAGGGACGGACTTGTTGAGACTTGAGAGTAGGCAGGTGCTTGGGGAGGGAAGAACGTTGCTGTTGCTGACTGACTAGTTTTGGAGAGCGTATGGCATTTGTCGCAATTGTTTTCCGATCCCGCATCGCCTTGGCTCCCCTCCAAGGCTCCAAAAGCTGCCAAGTGCAGAGTCAGCCCCATGTTCCCCCCTCTTTTTATCCGCACACTAGCGTTGGCTTCGGGGATAGGCAGGAGGGCTGACTAGATAGATGCTGCAGCTGGTCCAATCGAGGAGCCATCTCAACATTGGAGCTTCCCTCCTTGCTGCTACCACCATTCCGCCTCTTGCCTCTTACTTCGGAGGGCTGGCCGGCTGAGACGTGATCTCGTGCCGCCGAGGCATCGCCCGGAATTGGTAGGAGAGTCGTCCGAGACGGACAGGTTGCCTAGACTGGAAACCCCAGAGATGGTAGATGGTGGATGGCGGCTGTGACGGTGACAGACTCTTGTCGTTGGGAGCTGTGCCGCGGTCAACGCTGTGTCGTGTCCGCAGGTTCCGTGCCTCTGTCAGCCCAGGTGTACATACCTTGGTACTGCCACTCGCTGCCAGTCTGCGTCGAGAGAGCTCTCCCCAACTTGCGGCTGGGTGTTGACGTGTTACGTCGTCAAGCGCCTCAGCATGCGGCTGCAGCCAAGGCATCGGCGAGTTTCTGAGTACTTGCAGGCCGAGATGTTTTCGCAGGCGCCCACGGCAGGAGGGCATGTATCTCGCCGGCGACGTCCTGCATGGAGCTCCCTCTAGCGGCGCAGCATTCCCTGTCCGCGGGCATGGATGGTTGGTTCAACGGGCCCTGGAGGCTGGAGCTGTGAGGGGAGCATGAAAGATACTGCGGTACTCAGATAGCTGTATCCCGCAAGGTAGGCAGGCACCTAGGTAAGGTACCTAGTAGGGGGGGGCCCACGTACCCGTACCAGCCAGTGGCGGATCTCCCTTGCCTGAACCACCCACCCACCACCACCACCATCCACAGCAGCGCGCAGCATTACGGATACAGCTCAACTGCTGCAAGGTAGCAGGCCCAGCCATAATACTCTGTGACGCAATTAAAGGCCCGTCGCCCTTTTTTTCCTTCTCCCTCTCTCTCTCGCAACAGCTTAACTTTGCGCTTCTGCCCGCACCAAAAGGCCGCACCGCAACGTCTCCGACAGCTCAGGTTCGGCGTGCACCTTGAGCAACACCACACGCGACGATAAGAGAAGAGAAACCGAGTATCCGAAACAGCCACAACCTTGAGACTCGCGCTACATACATTTCCTCGAATATTCCTAGCTCCTCAAGCTTCTCCCTCCCTCCCTCCAGCCTTGCAAGCCTCAACCACTCGGAAACCTGCGTCTTACCCCAGATTTCCTCCCCCAATCCCTCCGGCCACCTACTTGGTAACGCTTCGACTCCCTTCGGTCTGACCGTCATCCCGCCCTCCGAATCCCTCATCCTCGCCCTCTTCCGCCGTCGCCGCTATCCCGCTCGCTCGCCAGCAGCTCTAAACCAGTCTTAATCTCTCCCACCATTCCGTCCATCACCACTGCCGTTCTCGTCGTCGTCGCCGCCGTCTTTGCCGGCTTCTTCCTCGTCAAATCCCCTCCCCCGCTATCCGATTTAGCAGCAGTAACATCCACCGCCAACATGTCGTGGACTACGCGTATCGCGCCTCTGTACCCGGTGCACAAACCTCCCTACACAGTCGAGGCTCCCGGTTACGAGCGCGTTGAGGGCGAGACCCTCCCCCGCCGTCACTGGAAGGCCAAAGATGCCCTCCGTACTCAGCCCCATCCCGAAATCCACACAATGTACGATATCGTGAAGCGAAGCGCCCGCGTCTACCCTAATGAGCCTGCCGTTGGCACCCGCAAGCTCGTGCACTTGCACAGGGAGAAGAAGATGATCCCCAAGAACGTCGACGGCGAGGTCAGGCAGGTCGAGAAGGAATGGCAGTTCTTTGAGCTGTCTAAGTTCTCCTACATGACCTATACCGATTTCTATTCCTACGTCCTGCAGCTTGGTTCAGGTCTGCGCAAGTTGGGTCTGGGCAAAGAGAGCAGACTTCATCTCTTCGCTACTACTTCGTACGTCCGAGAGCCCCCCATCCCCCTCCCGTCCCGCCTTTTCCACGGCCCCGAGCACCACCGCAGTAACCGTCCCTGAGAGAAGAGGCTAACTTAAATCTCCGGGAATCTAGCGCCAACTGGATGGCCCTGTCCCACGCCTGCGGTTCGCAGTCCATGTCCATCGTTACCGCATACGACACCCTCGGTGCTAGCGGTGTCGAGCACTCCCTCCTCGAGTCCAGTGCAGATGCCATGTACCTGGACCCTCACCTGCTCAAGACGGCAAGTGGGGGCATCAAGAAGGCCGAAAACCTCAAGTTCGTCATCTACAATGACAACTGCATCTTCACCCAGGGTGGTGAGGTCGAGGCTTTCCAAAAGGCTAACCCAGATGTGAAGCTCCTGAGCATTGAGGAGGTGCGCCAGCTGGGCGAGGATAACCCCGTTGATCCTGTAGAGGCCAAGCCCGAAGACCTCTTCTGCATCATGTACACATCCGGCTCGACTGGAACGCCAAAGGGTGTCCCAATGACCCACGAGGGCATGGTCGCGGCGAGTAAGTTGAGCTTCTTTACACGTTGGACAAGCAAGTTCACTAACTGTGCCCCTAGTTACTGGTCTCTACACCTGTGTCGAGGAGTGTGTTAGCAGCGCCGAGTACGTCTTAGCATATCTGCCCCTGGCTCACATCTTTGAGCTCGTCCTCGAGAATCTCGTGCTCTTCATCGGCGGTACCCTTGGCTATGGCAACCCTCGAACCCTGTCAGACACGTCCATGAAGAACTCTCCTGGTGACATGCGCGAGTTCCGTCCTACCGCACTCGTCGGCGTGCCCCAAGTCTGGGAGACGGTCAAGAAGGGCGTTGCTGCAAAGGTTAACAGCTCAAGCATCTTCGTCAAGGCCCTCTTCTGGGGCGCCTTCAACTACAAGAGCTTCATGGTCAAGTACGGCCTGCCTTTTGCTACCATCTTCGACAACATCGTCTTTAAGAAAGTTCGCGAACTCACGGGTGGACGTCTCCGGCTTATTATGAATGGCGCGAGCGGCATCTCGGACGGGACCAAGCACTTCCTGTCCATGACCGTCGCGCCCATGCTTACTGGTTACGGTCTGACCGAGACGGCCGCCAACGGCGCTCTCGGCGACCCACTCGAATACACCTCCACTGCTATCGGCCCCATTCCTGCCGCCGTTGATGTTAAGCTCGTGTCTATCCCGGATCTCAACTACTCCACCGACTCGACCCCGCCTCAGGGTGAAATCTGGATCAAGGGTCCCGCCGTGCTTAAGGAGTACTACAAGAACCCGGAGGAGACGGCCAAGGCCATTACCAAGGATGGCTGGTTCAAGACTGGCGACATTGGCGAGTTCGACTCCGTCGGCCACCTGAAGGTCATCGACCGTGTCAAGAACCTTGTCAAGATGCAGGGTGGTGAGTACATCGCTCTCGAGAAGCTCGAGTCCGTCTACCGTGGCAGCCACTATGTCCAGAACATCATGGTCTACGGTGACGGCGAGCACTCCCGCGCCATCGCCGTCATCGCCCCCAACGAGAAGGTCCTTGCCGAGGAGGCTCAGAAGCTGGGCGTTGACGAGCACGACATGCACACCAACTCCAAGGTCGTCGATGCCGTTCTTAAGGACCTCGTCAGCGCCGGCCGCAAAGCCGCTTTGACCGGTCTCGAGATCATCGGTGGTGTCGTTCTCGTCGAGGAGGAGTGGACGCCGGACAGCGTAAGTCTCAACCAGATAGCTTGTTGCGACGCCCGTGTTCCAGCTAATATTCGTCGCAGGGCCTCGTCACCGCCACACAGAAGCTCAACAGGAGAGTCATCAAGGACAAGTACAAGCAGCGTATGGAGGCAGCCTTCCCCAAGAATTAAACTCTCCCGGAGGCAGTCCAGTCGTTGTATTTGCGCTTTTTGGGTGTCTATGGACGGAGTAATAGCAAACGGAAGGGAATGTCCGGGTTGGGAAGCGAGGATGAGGAGACCAGGATCCATTCAAAGCCTGTGTTGGTATCGCGGCATGTACTGTTACCCATCTTTTTTTCTGCTTATGAATGGAACACATGTGAGCAACTCCGTACGCGTGAATGAGAAGCAGGTAGTTCTCCAGCTGTTCGTGGCCAAGGATGTCCCGTACAGAGACCTGCTCTTATGGCCTCGTGGCCCGACAGAATACTCAAAAGTACAGAGCTCAAACACGGAACCGAGGCAGTCTAGAACAGGATCCTGATGCTGTTTTAGAGTTGAATCCTAGGTGACAAGGCACCAACCACGAGTTGCGTTTCGGAGACGTTATTATCGAAAAGACTGCCTTGTTGGTTTCTTTGACTGTCCCATCCGTACCGTATCGTCTGCTTTATCGACAGATAATGTCCCGCGAGGGCCAGTCGGACAAGACGCACGTCACGAATAGGCCATGTTGACTTGGGCAGGTCCAAAGACGCTACTCGAACGGAACGCTAAGGGATGAACATCCGACTGGCTCCTTTTGATAATATGAGAGCATGGCGTTGATGCTCTCACCCGCTCAACGTACAACTGGAACCTCGACGATTTGAGGTGTGGTGGTGGTGGACTTGGTTTGGATGCCTTCCTTCTTTGTGTATACCAAAGATCGCAGCCGAGGTTCTCGATGCAATGATTCCCAAGGCATTTGCTTACGCCAAAGGCCTCTTGCACGAATATGTACCCGTCATGTTGTCGACAAGGAAGCTACATGTTTGCCCCCTCGGCTCCCATATTCGGTGTGATAAAGTCACCAAGCAATGATGATACACAAACGGGGCTTGCTTGACTCCTCGCCACTCCCCGCGTTTTATTATTTGGCATGCGGAAAGTCGTATAACACTGAATCTCGAGTTGAAGATTCCCGTATTGTATTTGCTTCTGCAGCGAGGAGCTTGGTGTAAGCAGACAAGACGAAAGCTGCCTCCGACAACCTTTCCGGAAAACCCCGGATGTTTCCCAGATTGCCGAGGACGAGTTGACAATAGCAAGGGAAAAGAAAGGACGAAAGGAAGGATCACGGGGCGCACGATCCCATCGCAGCCAAAACATATATAACGTCGTGACGATGAACACACACGAGATCAGCTAGCAACACCCGATGGGAGGTAGGCATCCCAGATCTCCTAACATTGGACTTGCTCCCCGCCCCCAATTGCGACGGAAACAATGAATCAAACTAACACTTGGTCACCGTCTCGTCATGTTCAGCAGCCCCTCGATGACGGCCGGGAAAAGAAAAGTGCCTGGAAAAGGCCATTATTACTTCTCAACTCCACCTACCTTTGCGAAAACCCCACCGCAACGCAACCATTGTGCCGTTTCGCGCTGCAGACAGACACCAGGAAAGAAAAATAGGCTTTAAGAAAGGCTGACAATATACCACATGTAGAAACAGAAAACGCCTCGTGAGCTGTTTTCGGTCTTGTTGACACAGCCAGCTGGACCAAAAAAAGCTGAGCGTAGAGAGCAACTTGGCCCAGTTGAAAGCTCGAAACACGGATGGCAATCAAACCAAGACAGGTGCTTTTTTTTTTTCGAAATCAGAGAAAGGAAAAGAAAGTGACCTCTTCCTCGCCCTCAAATTA
>JABGMY010003689.1:9990-32418 GCA_014705525.1 Colletotrichum sp. HC292
TCCGATAAAAATGATTGCCCCCACCCGCCAGCCCACTTTCGTCAGCCCCTCCTCCAGTGGTCGATTATGATACCACAGGAGAAAGAGGAAGCTTGATCGTTGCAGATAAAAAATCACATCATACTGTGTCCTCTTTTAGCAATCTCAAGACACACTTTTGGGACATCAGAGACTAACATGGCGCCTCCCACACAGATCTTCTGCACCGACAACAACGCCGAGTTCTCCACCTCCATCGGCTGGAACCACGGCGAGCGCACCGCCCGCTACGCCATCGTCATCGACCACGGCAAGATCATCTACGCCGAGAAGGAGCCCGATCTGCAGGGCCAGGAGGTCTCTGCCGTCGAGCCCGTCCTCAAGGCCATCTAAGGTCCTGCCGAAGGTCTTAATAAAATGCTTATGAAGAGATGACACCCCCACCACCACCACCAACCACAATTAGAGAGAAAGGGAGGAAATTAGACAAAGACGCCTAGACGAAAGGAGACAAAAAGTTCTTTAGACATTCCCCTCTTTCATTCTTAGAATTTAGAGCAATGAAATTTGAGTAAAACCATCATCTTGTCCCTCGTTGATGTGAGATGCCGTCGTTGCTCAAGGGGAGAGAGCTTGGTGAGGTGAGGGGTCGATGTGCGTTGTCCAAGTGTCCGGCGCGCGCGGGGGACATCAAGGTTGATCCGATCGATTGGGCATGGTTCATCTCATATTGTGCCATTCGTGATTCATTCGACGATGAGCGAGCCACGACTGCCGCCGGTTTTCTTCATGTTTAGCTGGGAGGGTTTTCACATCGATTGTTGCGGGTTGAAGAGGTAGAGTACCTTAGGTAGGAAATGTATAGATGGATGCTACGAACGACGGGAGGGGTAAGTAAACCTTTCCAGCTTGGGGACGTTTGTGAAAGACTCTATTCAACTCTTGCTTTTCGTCTAATTGGTAAGTACATGTCATGATTTTCCATGGGAGTGTGGTGATGATGGGTGGCGGGGATTTACAGAGGAAGGTCGGCAGGACCGTAGGACGACGGGTAGCTCGATGGACTTTTGTGCGATGGTGGTTTCGCGGCATGGGTGGGATGGGTCACAGTTGGTTGGTTTATCGCGGCCATCAGTCCCCTCGTCGCCTCTCCCGTTTTTAGTCTCACAATCTGTCTTTACTTGTCTTGCTTGGGGAAACATCTCGGTCACGGTGACGAGGTATGGGTCAATCACGGGTTATTTGATGGAGGATTCGTGCGATGGTGCTGTATGTCCTGATGAGCCTCGCTGTTCGCCAATGTTTCCTCGTTCAGAGAAGGGGTGGCGCAAGGCACCATCTGATGTGACCGTCTGGCCTTGGGGTTGCTGGACAGGTTCTGGGTGAATTGGGACAGTAGCATCTTCGTGGCCGAGGCTACATGTAAGCTCAAGACAGGACGAGGTCATCGATGTCCGTAGGCGTGGGAGCATCACATCATACATGGCATCCCCAACATGCATCTACACACGCGACCATCACCCCCCCCCACCGCTCGATGACGACAAGTCTTTAACTTGGTAATCCCGTGGGACAATCCATGCATTCCGTGCTACCGTGATTTTGTAGTTATAGAACCAGCCGTCAAAAGCACAAAGAACCCTCGACTCCAGATTGTGTGTGTGGTGGTTGGACCTGGCTTTAACGCGTTTCGTATTTTGATCCATTTACATTCCTCGCCAACCCACTCGAGGCCGCGCCGCCGGGAGCAGCTCTCCTCAGCCAATGCGTTCTTTTGTTTTGCCACACGCTTCCCTTGCCAAAAAAAGGACCCGAACCCCCCATCTCACTGATTTACTCCATCAAGATAGAGACGATTTAGCGGGTGGTGGCCTTGACCTTGGGGGCGGAGCCCTTGGCGCCCTGCTTGCCGACGATGCGGCTGGTCTGGCCCTTGCCGGCGGCGGCGTTCTTGGCCTTCTCAGCCTTCTTGGCGGCGTTGGCCTCGGCCTTCTTGTCCTTGGACTCCTTGATGGCGGCGGCGCGGGCGGCGGAGCGGGCCTCGGGGCGCATGGTGCGCTTCTCCTTGATCACATCGAGGGAGGCGCCGACGATGGCACGCTGGGCCTTGACGGTGCGGCGGGTGCGCTTCTTGGCGACCTCCTGTGAGGGGGTCAGTCATCTGTCTCTCTGTTGAAGGGGAAGGGAGGGAAGCGTACCTCAGAGATACCCTTGCGGTGTTGGCGGCGGTACAGAACGGTCCACGAGATGCGGCGGGGGTTCTTGCGCTGGAGGAAGAGGGACTCGGACTTTCCGTTCTGGAAACGGAAGATCTTGCTGTCACCACGGACGTAGAGCTTACCCTGCAGTTCAGAGTTCTCGTCAGCGCCTTGTTCAACCATGCGTGGTGTGCCTGCCCAGTGTTTCCAGTCTGCCTGTCCGCGGCTATCCCAACATCGTTCCCGTCGGTTGTAGTGTTGGCTGTCCTTGCTCTCGTCCATTCGTGTCCCATTTGATTCCTCCTGCATTGCCCCTCCAGATCCTGCACAACTGATCGACGGGAAGACGTTGGGTTTGCCGCGGGGCAGAATGAAGACGGGGATTGCACTGGGCTGGCTGATGGTGGTGGTTCTATCGTACCTTTCCAGGGTAGATTCTCTGGCCCGAGAACGAATCGTCGTACGTGCGCATCTTCACGATTGTCAGCAAAGCCTCCTCACATTGAAACCATCTTTCCCATCTGTCCAGGTCCCTTTCGCAGCACTGCTTCCCTTCCCACGATGCCGGCCGTACCCCAGAGCCCAAGAGCCGTCGTCCACAATCAGTCGCAAAGATCCTTCACAGTACACCCAAAGTGACGTCGACTCATGGCTCGGTGGCAAGGGCGCGGCGCGGCGCGGCGATCGTAGGAAAAGCGACAGCGTCTTCGAAAAAGGGACCGACGCAACACGGGTGATAGGAACAGCAAGTAACGTACATTGGCGGTATTGAATGCGAACGTTGGCTGACTTGTCGGTGATGGGGGGGAGGTCGAAAGGGAGGGAAGTCCAAGGCGTCACGCTCTTTTGCTGAGATTGTACAAATTTCGCAACGTGGCGCGGGCGGTGCGGTTTGGGCCGGTGTTGTGGGGGAATTCGCTCCTTCCCTCAGTGCGGTCAGTGTGGTTGTAAAAGCCCTGGGTGCTCCACTTTTCGACGGCCGTCGTTCGCTTAAGAGCGCCAATCACGTGCTCGTACCGGGAAGGAAGGAAGGAAGTGCACTCCCAACTTGTGTGCCTGTTGTGTGGCGCTGGATGCTTTTGCCCTGAGATGCCCTGTGGCGGTGCAAGAGTTCGACTCGTCCAGTGGTGGATTCCACTCAACTTACAACAACGGGATGAGTTGCTGGGTGAGAGTCTCACGACCGCTTTTGCAACGGATGGCGACTGCGGACCCGAATGCCGTTGCTGACCTGGTACTGCGCCGGTTCGGGGAGCTGCCGGCCAAGAGGAAGCCCGCGGTCAGAGACAATGGCCTACACGAGTGGGTTCCCCTGAGCGGCATCGTCGCTGAGCGGGATGGCGTCCTGACGTGTCTGTCTCTTGCGTAAGTTGGTGTGGCATGGTGTTTCTGGCATCGGGTGTTCCTTTCACGAGATTTGGCAAGGTTTACGGCGGGCATGATGTAGCTAGCATGAAATGGCAATACTCAATACACCCTTCTACTCGCCTCCATCTTCAAGTGAGCTGGACTAACACCCCCAGCAGGACAGGCATGAAATGTCTCCCGGCCGCCAAGCTCCCCCAGGCAAAGGGAAACGCCCTCCACGACTGGCACGCCGAGGTCCTCGCCATCCGCGCCTTCAACCGGCACCTCCTGGATGAATGCCGCCAGCTCCTGTCGGGGGAGTCATCCCTCGTCAGACGCCGTGAACAGCACGAGATATCCCCAGACGCGCCCCAACCGTTCGCGATCCAAGACGACGTGACACTGCACATGTACTGCTCCGAAGCGCCCTGCGGCGACGCAAGCATGGAACTCACCATGGCCGCGCAGGAGGACGCTTCGCCGTGGGACATGCCCGCCCCCGAAGAAGCAGCAGCCGCCGGCGCAGGCACGACGACGACGCTCCCCGGCCGCGCCTACTTCTCCCGTCTCGGCGTCGTCCGCCGCAAGCCCGCGCGCGGCGACGCCCCGCCGACCATGTCCAAATCCTGCTCGGACAAAATCGCCCTGAAGCAGTGCACCTCCCTCCTCTCCTCCCTGACCTCGCTGCTCATCTACCCCGGCAACGCTTATCTTTTGTCCCTCATTCTGCCGGGGACGCAGTACTTCGCCGCCGGGTGCGAGAGGGCCTTCTCCGCGCGGGGACGCATGGCGAGCCTCAAAGACCGGGTGTGGCCGGGCGGGTACAGGTTCGCGCCGTTCGAGGTGCGCACCACGGAGAGAGAGTTTGCGTTCTCGAGGAGGGAAGTGAATGCAAGGGCGGAGAAGATTGCGGCGAGTAATTTGGCCGCGGCGTGGACTGCCGGCGGGCTTGACGAGGGGATGATGGGGGGCGTGTTGCAGGGCCGCAAGGCGTTTGATGCCAGGGGTGCGAGTGCGGTGTCAAGGCGGAGGATGTGGGAGGATGTTGCCGCGTTCGCGGGCGAGCTTGGAAAAGATGGGGAGGGTTTGAGGAGGGTGCTGGCTGGGGTGACGTATGCGGATGTCAAAGGGAGCGAGATACTTGCGGCGAGGCGGGAGGTAAAGGTCGAGGCGAGGAGGGAGGCTTTGGCTGGCTGGGTTGCCAATGTCGGGGATGATGATTTCGAGCTTCCCAAGAGGTGACCTTGAAGCGATGGGCTTATGATACCAACGACAGGAGAGAAATACGAATGAGTACACCATCACGTTAAACAAGACTGCCATATGTCCAGGCTTTGCAATGTTTCATTATGCAGAGACTCGGTATCGCATGCGGAAGGGCATCACGCGTCTTCCCTAGACCTTCGTCTTTGAACCAATCCCTCATAAAATCCTCCACCTTCGCCCAGAGCAAAAAGACGGTGGGCACAGTCGTGTCAGTCGCTCCTTGAGTATGTTGCGCGGAAATTTTGCCCTTTTTTAATTCCTTGTAAAAAAATCCACACGCTGAAAACATTTTTCTTTCCACGGGGAACCCGGTATCTCGACGACAACTCCCCTAGGGGCAAAAGAAAGAGAGAGGCAGACGGGATGATCATCAACAAAAATGCTTTGTATTTTGAAAATGTTTTACGTTTTTTTTTGTCGTTGGTGTCATCAGGTCCAAAATGTTTCTCCTCAATTCGGCCCGGGAAATATTTACTCGACCTTGCTCTCGAAGTTCTCACCCTCGACCAGGTCGGGGATGTCGTCCTCCTCACCGTCCTTGCCCTCCTTCTGCATGTTCTGGTAGCTCTCGGCGAGCTTGCGGAGGGAGGCGAGGGAGTCGGGGCCGAGCTGGTTGAGGATGCCGGGGACGAGCTCGGTGAGCTCCTTGTCCTCGCCGTGGCCGTAGATGGCGAAGGTGTTGGCGGGGACGGCGGCGTGGACTGTAGGTTCATGTCTCAGCAGGATGTTTCTCTCGAGCGACAAACAGCAAGTGCAGTAGTGGCGGCAGCAGCGCAGCGACAGCTTCACGCACGGGGACAGGATGGTGACATACCCTTGGGGGCAGCGAAGTGAATGACGTTGCCGTCGGACTTGAACATGTTGACCTCCTCAATGGCCTGGATGGGCTGGACGTTGAGCTTCTTCAGGGCGGCCTGGAGCTTCTTGTCGTCGGCGGCGGAGCGGGCAGGCGCGCGCTTGACCTTTCTGCGGGGGGTGCCCTTGCCGCTGTTGTCGGGATCGGTACGTTAGCCATCTGCTGTTCCCATATCAAAAGCAAAACCGCAGTTCGGTGAATGGTGCTTTGTCTGGTGGTGACAATTTTCTCTCGTGGTTCGGAGGTAGAGCTGGGGGCAGGTGTGGTGAGGGGTCATTTTCGCGGATTGGTCACAACATACCCTGCGCACACAACCTTGTCAGCCTTGCTCTGCGAGTCAAACAGCGATTCCTGCTCCGGGAAATTCAATTCCTGAGCTCAGGGAGTCAAACGTACCGATACGCGCGGAGGCACCGAGCTTCTTGAGGCGTTCCTGGACGTCCGACATGGTTGCGATATCGACGGTGGTGTTTTTGGCGGAGGGGAGAGGTAGTGGTGGTTTGAGGCGGGAGTGGGGGTTGGTAAGGTGGAAGGAAATCGGGCGGGTTTAGGGAAGCTGTGCGCGGGTACCTCAGGGCAATTAGCAAAATGGTCTCTCGTTTTCGCAGGCGACAGCGGGCAAATCCAACCACCCGAGCAAGAATTTTTTTTCGCGTCCGGGAGGAAAAGCTGCACAGGTGCACTGGCGATGCCGGGGAATTTTTCACTTACCCGTAACTCGTTCGTATGTCCCGTCTTATGTCGTAAGGCTGAGCCGCTTGAGCTGTGGTGATGGTCAATGTCAAGATGGATGTTTTGTGCGTGCCAAGATTCTTCGCTTGCGGAAATAGTATGTGCCGAGACTTGGTGTGGTGTGACCTCACCGAGACTGACCGAAGCACACCCACTGAGGTGAGGGGCGGTGGAGGGGTCATGTCCGCGAAATTTTGCAGCGCCAACATCACTTTTCCGATGCAATAGTTACAAAAGCAGACATGTCGTCTCCATTTGACTTGTAGCTTCGTAGATTCGCTGTTATCTCCGAATAATCAATTCCAACGTTCTCTCCTTGAACGCCATTGACCAGCCCTCATAGGTTTCATGGTATCTTCTGATGTTTTACAGACATTATGATGTGCACCTCCCTGGTGTCTGGCCCGTCATGTATAGTACAACCCTCGCTTGCGATGAACAATAATTCGTGTTGAAGAATATTCACCGCTCTACAGTCCCGACTCTTTCCTCATAGCCTCCTGCTGCGCCTTGATGTCGTTGTCCTTTTGCTTCTTCGCCGCCAGCTGGGCTATCCGTTGCCTCTCGATGTCCTCGTCTCGTACCATCCAGACTGCGCACACGTTAGCAAGACCATCTTCGACATATCGAACAGCTGCAAACGTACTTGGCTTATCCGACTTGGAGTACTCCTTCAATTTGGTCACGAAATGGTCAAACTCGGCCTGCGTCTTCTCGCGGTTCTCCAGACTCCTCTTCTGCAGCTCGGGGTTGTATCGCTTGAAGAGCTCCTCCTCGGTCGGGGTCACCCACATGGTGAAGGCCGGTCCGCCGACGCAGATGGCCGCTCCTCTGCAAACATATCGTCAGCATTGGATTCTTCAAGATTATTTCCAAACAAAGCGCTGCACATACCCCAGCATCATCTTCCCCCACAACTTCCAATTGGTAGCCTTCTTCGACATTTTGACCGTTTCTCGTGATTTCTGGCTATAAGATGGACGAAAGCACAAAAGGCCGGCGCTGAGGTCCTCGGACTGAACTTCTGCGACGAGAGGGCGACTACCGGGACTACCACCCAGTCGATGACGAACCTGACGCGCTTGATTGGAGATTTGCCTTTGTCGCTCAAAAGGGAAGGCGGTAGGAAGCTTTCTCTGCTAGTTATGTCAGCAGAAGCTGGTTGGCTCATGGACACAGCGGAGGTCCATGCAGGTGATTCTATCCCGGCAGAAAATACACGTGTGTGGCTTGTGCTTCCCCAAGAGTTCATTCGTTCCTCCGAGGAATTAGAGCACGCCGCAGCTCCTTCACGGCCTCCAATCATGAAGTGGTAGGGTCCGTTCGAAATTGATTGAACCACGGCCACGAGGACTGAATCGTTCTCCGTTCGGCTGGTGTGGCACACCGTTCCATTGAACCATTTGCACCCACGGACCAGTTCGCAGCACATCCCCTCAGCGATTCGACCTTATGCCCAGGCGGGATCATCGATGGTCGGGTGTTGATGCAGGCTGCAGGTTCGTGGCGCGGGCGGGCGGAAAGGCTCAACGCCGTGGGATGAGGGGGGCTGTGTATGTGTTCGTCCTTGGTCCAAAACAATGCGCGGCAGAGGAGACATAAAACGACACAAGCAGCACAATGGGGATGATGTTGGTTTGGATGCGGCGCGGCCGGTTGTTGCTGCTGCGGAAAGAGGAGGCAGAGCAGCGAATGAGAAACACTGGAAATGAACCGACGCGCACTGCTGGCAGCCACATTTCAACACATCGCATCTTTCCTCCGTTCTCCCGCCGTCGTGCTCTGACGGAAGACTACTGTCTGGCTTGATGGTGATGGGATGAAAGGAGGGAGAGAGCACCGACCCCTCCGCGATGGCGCGGCAAGAGTTCCCCGGAAACACAATCTGCGCGGGAACTTGCCTGCCCGCAAGACACCCTTTTGAAGATTCAAAGAGTTCGGCTTAGCCTTTCGAGGCAGATGTTGATGCCGCCGTGGCGAAAGGGGAAAAGAAAGGTTGCTCATGTGTTGGTTGAACCTGCCGTCATTCCCGTCTTGGGCGGCGTGGTTATTGTTGCATCTCCCATGTGGATGGTCGTTCGGTCGCGCGCTCATTCGACGGGCGGCCGTTGAGAGACGTCTTGGGCCCCCACAAGGAAACGCCGGCTTGTGACCGCTCAGCCCTCCAAGGTGATTTAGTCTATTAGTTGCTTGTGAGGGCAAAACGGTCGTGCCTGAAGACCTCTTCACTGCCTGAGTGACGAACGGCATGAAGAGGCGACCGACTGGATGAGGGGCGGCGGACATGAATCCACACCCACTTCCGTGGCCGTACGTTGGCCGGGCCGAACGGCTTCGCCTCTTTGCTTGGAGAGTTCCCACACCGGAGACGGCCGGCGGCGACAGAGTGGAATGCGGAAACTCCGTAACGGATACGATAGGACAGAGGCCTCCTCAGCATGACCGGAGCAGTCGACGAATGGCAGAGCTTCGTGGTCTCTGCCGCGAGGACATGTGCCCTTACTACCTAGTTAGCTATGCTTGCCCCCCATCCACACTGATGAGAGGCAATATGCCAAAATCACAAGGGGTCGCCCTCCGCGATCAGAAGGAGGCTAGCGGCGCTGCCTCGGGCTGACTGCATGAACCGGCTGTCAATGTAAGGAATCCCGCAAACCCGTCGACGACCTGCTTCGTACTTGGACGCTCGCACTGCGAGAGCACCGAGCAACAGGACGGGAGCAGGACGGGAAGTGGAATGACGGAAGGGGATGGATGGATGGGCAGGCAAGGACATGAGACGAAATGTCGCGGACAGGGCAAGGCTCCGTTCGGCGCACAGAGGCTCTCTGGGAAACTTAATTGCCCCTGGTATCGGCACTGATGAAGCATTGGCTGAGGGTCCGAAGGCGAATGGGAGGGTAGGGTTCGCTCTCGAAGAAGTGTTTCCTCGCCTTCGCTTTCTCGCGGGCCTGCTTCAGCGGGCTTGACTTCAGACTTGCGGCTGGAGAGCTGAGGTGAAGCCGAACCCCCTGATTTGCTGCTGACTGTGTTATAATACTGGAGAACCTAAGCCAAGGGCAAGAAAGCCTGGCAAGGTCGACGAGGGAGCGGAAAGGGATTGAGGGGGCTGAAGGGAAGGGGCCCAATCAGGTTCGCCACTCGGGGGTTTCTGATACAGCAGCGCTGGGCTCTCTTGTGTGGTGAGGTATGACGGTGCCTGACGGGAGGTTAAAGGGAACCCGGAGCGCGCATTGCTTCCGTTCCATTAGGGACTGATCCTTGCGCCTTAATAGGGCACATTGTGCGACTTGAGGCCAGGTACCACGGCCTGGCAGCAGGCGGGATGCCTGTGGTTGGCGTCGTGCCTTTTTCGCTGCTTTCCTCTGGGGCGCTCTATCCCTCTCTCTCTGTGGTTTGCATACCTCGCGGTGGCTGGAGTGCGATTTCATGACACGTTGTCGGATGAAGCTTTGGAGCGTGTGGAGGTCGAGAACAGAGATACCTTATGTCTTTGATCTTGCCTCGTGAGCAGCAGAGACGGGCGGCCGGAAGGGGCATAACTGGGCTCGCAGCGTGCTGAAGACAATGGCCGGACGTAGCAAGGATACTACCAAAACGGTATCCGTAGACAAGTGCTCCATGCCAGAGAAGCAAATTCAGGTTGTTCGAGTGACTGACTGACTCTTCAGGCGGAGACAGAGACAGCGCCTGTGGAATGCGTGGAGTCAATGTATCGGCCGGCCATGAGCCATGACCTCAGTTCCAAGTCAAGACGCCGGGAAGACCCTCGTTACAGCGCTCGGATGAACTTTTTCAGTGTCCCTGAGGGAAACATTCTTAGGGGGCTAGCGGAAGGGCAAAGTACCCAAGGTCGATCTGGTACTTCCATTGTCAGTTTGCGAGAATGAGAGCACCGCCCGGGAGAGAGCCAGGATGGACGAAGGATGGACTCCGCCAATCAACACACATATCTGTCCAGCAACTGCGAGACGCAATTTTAGCATAAGGTAATTAACAGAGTATCCCATCTGCGTCGCGGAGGGGCGGGAGGGCGGGAGGCCCCAGAGGCAACACAGGGACGACGTCTGCTGTTGTCGAAAGGTTTAACTGTAACGCGGGCTGGCCTGCTGGGATCTGGGGCTGCCGACTGTTGGATCTGTTTAATGCGCCTCAACGGCCCCCATTGGCTTTATTGCTGTTCATGGGAGTCGAGTGCCAGGCCTCTCTTCCTGCGAATAACAGAGCTCAGCGGTGTTCCTCCACGCTCATGGGCTGAGCTAACTGCGGCAGTGCGAGCGCTGCATCGCGTACCTTGCTTTAGTGAGGTACTTGCGTGCATCCCGTGGTGCTCTCGTCATCTGGGGCCTTGCACCCAACCTGGAACCACTCTACAGGTACCAAGACAACTCCCGGAGTACGTACCTACCGCTGGCAGCCAACCAACGAACCCGCCGCAGCATCAGCGACCGCCGGGGGGCCCTGGGAGACGAGACACAAGACAACCCCTCGTCCATTATCCATCGATATCCGCCGAACCCAGTCGACTGTCAGCAGTCCACAGTCCACCGCCCACTCTGAGTCTGTCCTGCTTCTCTCCTCCACCACCACCACCCCAGTCTGTCTTTATTCACCTGCAGTTTGCAGACAGGCCGGAGAGACACGCGCATACAGAGAGGGGAGACCGGCAACAGACCCGACCACACGCACACCATACACAACACACTGCTGCTGCTTATTTGCTTGGTGTGTGTGTGTCTCTCTCTCTCTCTCGCTCTCCATCGACGCGTGCATGAGGCCAACCTCTTCCTCGCTCTCTATCTCTTACCTCTCCTTTTACTCTCCTTCAAGCCCGACACCACACCATTCCCTACCTTGCCTCACCTCACCTTAATAGGGCTGCTTACGGGAAACACTGGAACGACACCCGGGGATCCACACGACTGAGGATCCAACGTCCTTACTCGACAACCCAAGACTCGCTGCACCGGCCCAGCCAGCCCCTCCAGTGTCCGCCTTTCGCAGAGTACCACGCACCTCATTCGACTGCCCAGTCTGCCTGCCTGCCTGTGCTTGCTTGGTCTTGGTCCTTGAACATTAACTCGGTCCATCTCCACCGTCTCTGCCACCAATAGACGCCGTGTTCTGGAAACACCTGCGATCTCCCCTTAACGGCCGGCTCTATTGAACTGAAGCAACCCGACCTGACCTTGCTTCCCGGCACTGCCAACGCGCGGCTCACATCATTCTTTCTTCTTTTCTCCTTTTTTTGGTATCCGTCTCTCCTTTTGCTCGACCGTTGTTGTGCGCCCCGAATACAGTTCCCCAAATTGCTGTGGACAGCTTCAGAAAAAAACAACGTCAGGTCGACTGAGAGCCCGCGCTTTCCCGCATTGCCTGGCCCGCCGAAACTGTCGATCAACATTGAGCCGAAACGCGCTGAATCCAGCACCTACAGCAGAGAAGGACGAGAAACCCCCCGCCGCCGCCGCTACTTGGTGTTGCGATTCTTCTTCTTTTCTCGAACCGCTCAGCGATGCGCTTGTTGTTGTAGCAGCCCGATCCAATTCCGGAAAGCTGTGGAGCTACACCTACCTAATTTCTCTCCTTTCCCAGAGCAACCTTTATGCGACCCCGAGCGGCGCAGGAGCTGTCCTGAACCCGGCACTTTCCCGACCTTGTTGACCACACACCAACACACTCTCAAAACCTGCATACCAATCGGTCCAAAACCACACGAGACGACTCCCGATCGCTTCAATTTGCGCCTGCGAAACCACCCAGTCGACGACGGCACGGTTTCGACCAGACTAGCGGCGGGAAAATAGACCAGACGATGGCAGGATACCCGGGACAGCGCCCATACGGCGGTGGCCCGCCCGCGCCTCGTCCTGGTCCTGGACCCGGTCCTGCGCAACGGGGCCCTCCTCCTCCCCAGCAGTACGACAACTACCAGCAAGACGGCTACGGCTATGACTACTACGACGATGGCGGTTACGGCCAGGACTACGGCGGAGGGTACCAGGACCAGAACTACGGAAGAGGCCCGCCACCGCCGAATCAGGGCTACCCGCAACAGGACTACTACGGCGGCGGCCCAGGACCCAATGGCCCAGGAAGAGGAGGACGCCCGCCGCCACAGATGGGAAGAGGAGGCCCGATAGCACGTCCCCCCACAGCCGACGGTGTTCGCGGCGGCTATCCCCCCGGTCCCCCGGGTCGTGGTGGCCCTGGTGGCCGTGGAGGATTCCCCATGGGACGCGGAGGACGACCTGCTCCGTACGAGCGATCGGCGAACTCAGACCCTGCGGGTAAGTTGCGCAATGGAGTCACTGCTCTCGTATGCTGATCAACCGCTAGCGAACCGCCCCCGACCGCAAGACGGCGGCCCAATAAGCCCACCTGGCCCTCAGGGCTTTGGCGGCGCCTTCCCCGCGTTCCCGGGACAGGGCCGCAAGACGGACCTCGACGAAGAGCAGGCGATACTGAACAAGATGGCCGGCATGGAAATCGCAGCCCAGGGACCACCTTCTAGACAGCCGAATGGCAGAGGGCCGCCCCCGCCGCGAGGATATCCGGAGCCGCGACGTGGCCCCGACCACGGCTACGGAGGGCCTGACTTCAGAGACGATGGTTATGGCCCGCCTGGCCCGCAGGACAACTTCGGCCCCCCGTCTCGGAGTATGACGATGCCGGTCAATGAACCGATGCAAAGACGCGCGCCGCCGCATCGACAAGACACGTACGCGGGGCCGGGCAGCCAAGGAGGACCCCCTCGTAACGGTGTTCCTCCCCGCCCATCTACAGCGCAGGGCAACAGACCGCCGCCGCAGCGCATGCACCCTCCGAACCCCCCGCTTCCCCCTCAGAACGGATATGATGGATATGACGGAGGCCAGGATGGTTATAGGGATACCAGAGCATCATTCGGCGATGTCTATGATGCATACTATCAGCCCCCGCGTACGAGCAACGATTACCGAGGCCCGGGGGCTCCAGGGGGCCCAGGTGGCGCTCCCGACTTCGATGCGCAGCCTTCACACCGCCCGCGCGGTTCATTCGACCAGCACATGAGACCCGGCATTGCGGAACATACTCAGCCGGGTGCTAAGCGCATGCCGGAGATGAGCCGCACAAAGTCGCAACCTGATTTGAGACAATCGCAGCAAGCCGTTTTCGAGATGGCCGGCGACGCGCCGCCAATGCCACCCATGAATGGCGGCTACCAACAAGACGCTTACAACGGTCCAAACGGCTGGGATCAACCGCAACAACCTAACCCGCCGCAAATGGGACGTCCAGGTCTCCCTCATGGACCGTCGCCCAGTCGCAGTGGTGATTCGCTGCCATCTCACCCCACTCCCGTTCGCCCTGGTCACATGCCCAACTCGATGGTTAGCATGAACGACAAGCCTGCACCTGTCCGCAACTACAATGGCGGAATGGGCGGACCAGTGCCTCCTGCAGGTCCTGGTGCGATGCCCCCGCAGCCGATGGTTCCCCAGCAAGTCAGCACGCCGTCCTTCACGGAAGCCTCGACGCCAGTCACACAGGAGGAGCTTGAGCGCCTGCGCCAGATCATCAAGACGAACCCCAACGACCAGGAGGCTGCCTTGAGGTTGGCAAAGAGACTCGTGGAGGCGGCCGACACTCTCGCCTCTACTCTCGCTGACCCGAAGATGAAGGTTCGCGCTCGTGAGAAGTACCTCATGGACGCGAACAAGATTCTCAAGAAGCTATCGAACGCGCAGAACCCCGAATCCATGTTTTTCTACGCAGACTGTCTCGGACGCGGACTGTTTGGACAGGAGCCCGACAACAAGGAAGCCTTCACGCTATATCAGTCGTCAGCCAAGCTTGGACACGCGGCGGCCGCGTACAGGACGGCCGTGTGCTGCGAGATTGGTCACGAAGAGGGCGGCGGGACAAGGAAAGATCCCTTAAAAGCGATTCAGTGGTATAAGAGAGCTGCAACGCTTGGTGACACGCCAGCCATGTACAAGGTGGGCATGATCCTGCTGAAGGGACTTCTTGGCCAGCCCAAGAATCCTCGCGAGGCTGTGGGTTGGCTGAAGCGGGCTGCCGAACGCGCCGACGCCGAGAACCCCCACGCTTTGCACGAGCTTGGTCTGCTGTACGAGTCCGCAGCTCCCAACGACGCCATCATCAAGGACGAGGCCTACGCCTTTACTCTCTTCAGACAGGCGGCGGATCTTGGCTACAAATTCTCGCAGTATCGACTTGGATGCGCCTTTGAATATGGTCTCATGGGCTGCCCTATCGATCCTCGGCAGTCAATCATGTGGTACTCTCGCGCCGCCCAGCAGGGCGAGCATCAGTCCGAGCTGTCGCTCAGTGGATGGTACCTTACTGGCAGTGATAATGTCCTGCAGCAAAGCGACACGGAGGCGTACTTGTGGGCTCGCAAGGCGGCGATGGCTGGTCTGGCAAAGGCCGAGTACGCGATGGGATACTTTACGGAAGTAGGCATCGGTGTGCCGGCCAACATGGAGGATGCGAAGCGGTGGTACTGGAGAGCGGCTGGTAAGTTGTGTTTTGACTTGTCGCTACAAACGCATGCTAACTTGTGTCCACAGCCCAAGACTTCCCCAAGGCCCGCGAGCGCCTCGAGGATCTCAAGCGCGCCGGCAAGAACGGACCCCGGCAGCGCGAGCGCATCTCCCGTAGCAAGATCGGCAAGCAACAGGAAGGCGAGTGTGTCGTCATGTAGAGCTGACGGCAATGGACTTACGACCAAACACGTAATACGAGCGGTCGCCGGGCTGGACTTCCCTGTGTTGACAACGAAAAACCGCGATGACGACCACGAAAAGAAAAAGGAAAGGGCACGATGTAAACCGTGTACTTGTACGGCAACCCATACCAACGACCAGATGTACGATGCTACCTTTGGAGAGAAATCAGATGCTCCGCTAGGGAATAAAAGATACAAAAAGTTTGAACTTCCTTTTCGTCTGGTGGTGGTTGACACCTGGCGTTCCTCTATTTTGGGTATGCCTGTGTTTTTGTTTCATGTTTGGGTCAAGTTGGATGAAGGGATGGGATGCTACTTGTTTGATGGGGATGCAGATGTTGATGGGATTTGTACCCGATTTTGCATTGTGCCGGGCCACGGCATGGCGTATTCTATACAGATGTGTTATGCGGCGTTTAGCATATATAATTATTCATTGATATACGGATACTTCTTGTGACGTGTGGTGTGAGGTCTTGGTGCGGTGCTTGGTGAGGACGTGCTTGTCCTTGTGAGGGACGTGGCCCATGTCGGGTACGACAAAAGTTTCATGGCACGGGTTCTGCACCAACACTCGGGAGAGTTGAGCAACCCGCCCGCGAAGAAAGAAACGGGCAGTAGGTATGGAGAGGGCGGTGTATCTAGGTGGCGAAGAAGGCAAACGGGTTGGTTGGTTCGGGCAACTTGTCGTTACGAGGACCTTGTGGTTTTGGCGGAACCCAAACACATGGGGTTAGGCCAGCGAGGTCATCTTAATCAAGACTTGGAAATTTCCGGTCTTGGTCTCTGTCATAATGATTCAGACAGGAGTCAAGTTTTGACAGAATTTTGTCTATGATGGATCGGATTTAGCTTTTTGCAGTATTCAATCATGACATGTGGGGGATACGATTTGAAATTCAAGCGAACCCAAACTTAGAATGAGCTTGTCGGTTTTCACTGTTGACAAAATGAACAAAATGGTTGTTGCAGTCATCTTTGAAAAGTTTTGAAAAGAAGAACCTCGGCCCTTCCTCCTCTGGATAACTTTCTCACTGCTACCACCATCGCCTTCGACTTCCTTCCAAATTCCGGCATCCACCTTCACCCATTACCATCCTCCACACCCTACACACCTTAACACACGCGCACAACAAACATGTCATCTACTTTGAGCCCTGCTCTCCCTGCCTACAAGGCTCTCGAAAGGTTCGACCCGGGCGAGGAGCTGGTGCTGACGCCATATCCGCTGTCCGACCCTTGCGGCATCGGATTTCCAAATTACGACAGGACGCCTTGCGACTTCGACCCCTCTCTTGCCGACGGCAAACTCATCGAGACAGCCAACCTCGCCACGAAAGCTCGCCTCGTGATCAAGAAGCGTCTTTACAACGAGTCGGCCAAGGGCCAGAAGGTCCTCTTGTGCAGCGTGGAACAGGCCCCGACCGTCTTTGAGATGAACAACGGACACGCGCGCCACCTGTCTGGAGCCAGCCTCGTCATCGTCAAGACGTTTTGTCCAAAAGCGCTCATTGGACTGCCGGGCGATCAGTATTCTCACGATAATCAGTTCAGCGAGCTGAAGACCGAAGCCACGGTGTACCAGCACCTGTACGACAACAACTTAACCGGCTACCCGCACCTGGCGCCGCAGTACTACGGTGCTTGGGTCTTTCCCAACGATAACCAGAGCGAGAATGTATTCGCACGCGACAAGTACACCGCTCTCATCGTCATGGAGTACATTGACGGAGTGTCCATGGAAGAACTTGGCACCCGCGACATGAGCGACGATTGCATCGGGCCCCTCGAGCTCGGCACATCTCCTGTAGCAGTGCATCGAAACCCCCCTCATATCCTTCAGATGGACGTACAAAGTCGCCTCGATCTATTCAAGATCCTGCTCGACGGCGTAGTCACAAAGCTGCACGCTGGTGTGGTCGTCGACACGAGCCACCTCAGGCCGGACCGAACCCTCATCTCCTTCCGCAACAACGGAACAGAACTCGATCAGCCAAGGCTGGTCACGATCGGTTACGACTATGACGCAGTGTATTCCCTTACCAAGCCTGGACGCAGTTCCGGGGAACCCATGCCTGTGCAGCAGCTTGTCAGGCCACCTCACCCTGCTCTGTACTTTCCGAACGTCGATAGTGTTCTTCACTTTTCGGGCTGGATTCCTGAGGAATGGTCCTGTGACAACCCTAACCAGTTCTACGACTGGCTTGTGAGTGCAAGTGGATTCGGGTCCTTGGATGATAACGAGAAGTACAGCAATCTTTCTTCTGGGGTGGGTGAATGAATTGATCGCTTCATTTTTCCAGGAGTTTTGCTTTCCAGAGTCATTTATGCTACAGACCAGAAAACATGCGGGCAGGGGGTTTTGGGCTGCATTGAATGGGGAGATACAAGAATCACACTGTTGTTGCTGTATCGCCAAGGCTGTTGTAGTTGCGATTAAGTACCAAATATTAGTAAAGCTCACTGTTTCGGTCTTTTACTTGGGCCAGAAACCACTTCCCCTCCCTCTTCATCATCGTCATAATCTCTCCGCCGCTTCCTGCTAAGAAACCCCTCGAGAGACTGTAGATCTTCTTCTACCCCGCAAACAAGGTTCTCATAGGTCCTCCAGTCCATGTATGCCGAAACATCTATCCCGGTCTTATCCTTCAACTAACTCAGAAATTTGTCCTTGTCTTTCACTTCAGGCTCAGGATGAGTGGCCCCATAGTCTGCCACAATCTTTCTCAACGAGCGGGTAGGTTCGTCGCCGCGGTCCTGGAAGATCGAGTATGTCGGGCCCTCAACGATGAGTCCGAATGTCTTCCCGAGCCAGCAGTCGAATAGGAGGGGATATTTGTCCCAGATAGCCGGGTACCAGCCAGAAAAGTTTACGGAAAAGGTGCACTGATGGACAGTGGCGAACCTCTCGAACGGATGGATCGGGTGCTGCTTCTCAGTGAGAGGATCTTGATCGGGCCATTCCGGGTCTGCCGCGTACTTGGTCTTCTCGTACACATCAAAGTTGTAGTAGTCGAGGTACACGACTCGGGGGAGAATAGTCCTGGAGCCGCAATCGTCCAGAATCGACACGAAGGTATTGTGGGGGGTCATCTCGGTGTACTCTGCACCAAGATGCAATGTGTTGACCACACCTTCCAGCATCCGCTTGAGCACCAGCAGTCTGAAAGCCTCGCTATCCACGTCCATCACCTGCCCAGCGAATTCCGGGCCTCTAAATAGATATGGGTCGTTTCTTGGAATGAGACGGGCCATGTTGGGACCAGCTTCGTCCTCAGCGTCGTCCGATCGGAGGTGGCGGTTCTTGGGGCGCGCTCTCTCGCAGAGGTCACTGATGGAAACACCACGAATGAACTACATGGCAACGGCGCCAACGTAACGGATCTTCTGCTCGCCGGCCTTGTTCTCGTATGGAATCTCAGCAACCCACGTGCCAAAGTAGGCCGGCACGTGGTACGGACTTCCCATGATGGTATGGTGCTGTTGATGCTTCTGGTAGAGAAACTTCAAGGCAGACGAGTCGCCGCTATGAGATTGGTCTGCAAGCTCCCAGTTATTCCAAGGGGGGATGACACTTCCGCTGGGGAACAAGCGACCATCAGCAACCTTTAGAACAATCCAGTCAAGAAGATGTTCATTCTTAGCCTTCTGGTCTGAAGTAAATCGCGGAAACGGCATCTGCGGCTGTGCGAGGGTCTGCGGATACTTGGTGAGATTGCAGAGCAGTACCTGCGGACCAGAGCCTAGGCCGACTCGAAGATGCCTGATAACTTTCACCTTAGCGACGACCTTCTCGTCAACTTCCGCGTCCGGATCGAAGCCGCGCGGGTATGCGGCGGCAATGTTCTTAAGCTCGGAGGCACTGGGGCAGGGGTAGGCGCCGTCCCATGGTTCAGGTGGATCGAGATGGGGAAGTAGTTGTAGCGTTTGGCCGACATCGAACCAAGGGGCCTTTCCGGGAGGGTATAGGAAGTCCATGATCTCGGATGTATGAGGTGGAGGAAAGACCGCAGGCGAAAAGTCAGGAAGACGGGAAAGGCGCCCACGAGCCCTAATGCCTAATTCGCTACCTTACTAAGCAATGCGGGTGGCCTTGATGATCTTGGTCACCTTGATGATAGTTTCTCGCAGGAAGGGACTCCTTAATCACCGCCAGCCCCGAGGCCAAGTCGCCGCTGCCATCACGCACCCTTGTGACCATCCATACCGGCACCACGGTCTCCATCTCCTAACAACTCGCCCTCTCCTTTTATGCGCCAAATCCTAGCCATGATGGCCGGAGACGACCAGCTACTAAGCGCCCTTGTAATCCGCTCCTCCTGCGCAGTGTCCTGCTTCAGTATGAGCTACACTTCTACATGTCTTTCCACGCTGTCGTCGTCGCGGTAGCTTGTTCCACATAATTATAATAATTCTCGAGTCATATGGACGAGGTGCTTCTTGTAAGGGTAGTTCCGAACCGGGCTCAAACGTCGTTGTAGAAGATCATCCGCGGAAGTTCCTTTTCTGATACTGCCCACATCCATGCGGCACCGGGGTCGTAAGATGTTGCTATTGAGCCGGACGAGGACGGATCTGATGGGGGTTCTGATGTTGATCTAGGGTGGACGAGATTCAGAATGGATGTTCTTGGTGGGCCTTTTGGAAAGGCTTTGGGCATTGTCAGTTTTTCTACGTTGGATTAGGTGGCTGACCGGCTCATTTTACGGCATTCAATGAAAATGAGGCATGGCAATGAGACGTGGAAGGAAGCTTACAACGGGGTGCTGAGAACACCGGACCATAGACTTGGTTCTCTCGCCCCAAGCTCTTGGGTGCTTAAAAAGTTCCTCGCTTTTGCCATGGCATCATCTATGCGCTCCTGTAGAGATGGAAAGAAAGGACGAAGTGATAGCAGAGATATCACTAGACCCGTTGTGCCGTGTGCGAATGAGACGTCTCCTTTGTTTTCGAGAGACTCAGCCTCAGCTCCTGTTTCCTGAGATGGCCATTCCCCGTCCGGTCCTTGCAAGTCCAGCAACGCCGCAAGTCTCTCCACTAATCGCGAGGCTAATGGTGGTGTGGTCATGACAAGCTGCGTCAGCGTTCCCAGCTGCCCATCAGCGGTGCCATGGGATCTTGACTGAGGACAGAACCAAGAGGAAGAAAGGAGGTATTCTGAGATGTGGACGATGGCGCGGGAGACGAGCGGCGCTGATGAGGGGACCCAGTGCCGTATGAGACGGAGGAGATAGAGTGTTCCTGAGAGGCCATGGATGAGGCATGTTGGGAGGCTGGCGTGTGAGATTGAGGGGAGGAGTGAGAGGAGCTTGTGGACGTGGGATAAGTCTTGAGATATGCAGGCGCGCATCGCTAGGCTAGCCAGGGTTTCGGAAAGGCCTAGGGCATGTTCGGGAGCCGAGTCCGAGGCATTTTGTGTCGGAATGTTTGAGATGTATGCCCGCGCCCAATGAATTGCATGGTAGGAATGGATCTGGAGGCGGGGAAAGGCCGATGAGATTGAGAGGAACAGGTAGGCTGTTCCGGTGTGCGACGTGAGAGGTCCTGAAAGGGCTGAGGGTGGATAAGAGGATTGCGGAGGGGAGAGGGTGAGTATTTTTGAGAGATGGCCGAGTAGCGGGTTGTTCATTGTGGAGGGCTTGGCGGGTGGACGAGGCGATGAGCTGAGTTGGGATGAGGTTGTATTGATGGGTTAGGTGTGGATCCTCACCGAGAATATGGCGGGGAACGCGGGGTTGGGGCCAGGGGCTCAGCTGGAAATTGCCGGTGACATGGGCTGCTAGTGTACTTTGCTCACCGAAATCACCGAGGTGAGCTGACTGGATGCTCGGTAACAATGCAAGACGGGACACTGCAGCCACAAAGGAAACAATGGAATTCAGACTCGATTGAAATCGGGTTATGCCCTCTGTTGTTTCGTGCCAATTGAAGCCTCTAAAAATTGTCAAATCCACGCTGTATCATCGACTAATTTTCAAAGCGACCAGTCCCAAGACCATACTTCTCAGTTGCGCAACATTTTTTTCAGAATCGTTACACACAACTTCCCAAATCACACAACATGCAGAGCATCAATTCAGCCTCATTGAGGCTAAATGCCACGTTTGGTGAAACCACCAATGGTGCCACCACCGGCGGCTGCAGCAACGCCCTTGTTGCCCGGCCTGACGTTGATCGGTGGAATAATCGCCTCCACGACATCACTTGGCAGGTCGCCTTCATGCCTAAGCGCCTGGGAAAAATCCGGTATTTAATTGAATATCGTACCAACAAACGTGTAAGCAATGCCAGGAGAAGAAAAGCTCAATGCCTGACAGGTTCTAGTCATCCCAGTACCAAGGTAAACGGGACGAAAAGCCGCTGAAAGCTCATCTCTGAGTTTCAATCTGCCGCACCTGATCCCATCCAGTCGGGGCTGCCCTAGCCGATGCGTCCTCAAGGCCACTTGGATTCGGGGTGACATCGAGGAGATCTATGAGAACGTCTCTTTGGCGGTCTTTGACTTCCATCCTCACAATGTCATGCACTTGATTGAGTACGTTGTGGAATCAGAAGGAGGGTTCAGTCGAGTTGGAGGATGGGGGTTTTCATGGGTGGGCACTAGAGGATTTGTGGATTCCGGACATGGTCGACGAGGACAACAGTAGAGTTTCGTGACACTCGCCGCTGAACGGCTTTTCCAAATTGACAGGCAGTTTTCCACATGTTTTGAAACAAAAATGAATGGTTGCAATATCTTGGCTCGGGCTGCAGGCGAAGGAGTCAGGATGGTTCAGGCAAAGGATGAGGGGTCGAAAGAAGATCTTGGCAAGGTTCGGATTCTTTGATTCTGTTAGTGAAACATGAGTATTCATTAAGAGTGAAGCGTCCACGACATTGCGGGTTAATCTCACAAAGCATCAAGCGCGAGGGATAGCAAACGAAGAGCCGCGTTTTGTCGTGTTTACTTGACACAATGGCCTCAGAACATGTCACGGAAAGAGACAGAACAAAGTCTAGACACACACGATGAAGAGATGTTTTGTGTGAGTGATGAAGTGGAACTTTTTATTTCCACCTAATGTAATGCAAGTGCCATATGTAACACAATGACATGATCTATGCTAGATGAACCCAAGTGCTACGGCCCATGAAACCTTCACAAGAAATTGTTAACAATCAAAGCTCAAGTCACCGGAGGATGATAACAAATAACTCACGAAGGGAAAGGAGTGAGAGACGTATCTGTAACGAACTGGGTCTTGAGCTGCAAGACAGTCGATTAGAACCAAGTTCGTTACATTATCTAAAGCTTCGTTTTTATTCTTTTGAGTCCC
>JABGMY010003696.1:7092-22592 GCA_014705525.1 Colletotrichum sp. HC292
CAACCTATGCTATCTTAGTGCTAGTCGACCGTTATTCCCATATTCGTAACCAATAACCTAGCTAAGCCAAAACAACTTAGCCTCTCAGGGTCACCTTGTCACATTATCACGACATGGGCTCCGGAGGTATTCGCTGCAGGGCGGTTGTATTGTGGCGGCGTCCGGAGTGCTGCAGAATTCGAGGAGCGGAACCTTCCCTGCGCCAGCCTATCGTAGGTTGCGACCGGTTGAAAACCCACATCTGGACCTTGACCCTCCGTGCCAACGATATGCAGGGTCCAGGAGATGACGTCACATGAGGTCAAGGTGCGTCTTCAAGCCACCATCCAGACGAACGCTGTTGGAGTGTGCAACACCAAACGCTTTGCATCCGCACTCATGCATCACGATCCAACATCATGAAGTCAGCTCGTCCACAAATTAATGTTCAATATGCCTATCAAGCTCCCCTGAATCCCGAGGTGCAAGCAACTCCGTTGCATCACAGCACTGATTCTGAGTTCCACTCCGGGTGTCGTTACCTTAGCTTCCACTCATTACCAGTCGAGCTGCCCAATACCTGAATTTTCACTGGTAAGTGTCTTTAATACCGCCCAAGTGCACACTCATAGTCGAATCAGTGCATCCTGTGCCTGTGGGGGAAGGGAAAAGAGTGCAGGGCGGTCAACACTTACCTAGGCCCAGGCTGCATCCAATGGCACCGCTCCTTTGATCAGAGCTGACGATTTGCTGCTGGTGACGTCGTGAGATTACCTAACATGGTAATGAAGCCCAACCGCCCAACCCGAGGCGGCATAGTAGGACAGCATTCATCACATCACGCGTCGTCAAAGGCAAGAGACGGGCAGTGGCATTCGGGTGTTACCACGGATCGGCCCTGAGCTCTGGGAGCTTTAAGCGCCGAGTTACCCACGTCCCCCTTCAAAGGTGATCGAATTTGGTTGATGTACAATAACTTATCTGGCCGAAATAGGATCCTTCTAATGAACACTGACATGGATGGACCTTCCGATAATAGAGACCGCCCAATTTTCCCACGCCAGAGTGACTCCTTTTCTCGTGTACGTAATTGCTCTTATCGAAGACGACGACGACGACGGTAACGTAGAGTATGCATTCACAGGAAAAGTAGCCATTCACTCTAGCACAGGAAAAATAGGCGGTCTCCGATAATACAGTCTAAAGGTGCAGTTGTTAGTATCGGCGTTCCTAAGACTCGCATGGGTTTGCTCGCCAACTTTCGACTTGACCAGAAACATCTATTGCGCAAGAAGAAGCTTTCTAGATGCTATGCACAGGCCCTATCATTGAGCGAGGCTAGCACTATGTCGGAATGGATGATTTGCAAAGACGGCCCCTGGGACTTTTCCTACTTTCCCGATGCCGTCCTGATCTGCCTTACAAATGCCACCCGGTTAGCATTTCAACGTCTGCGCGGTTTCTCTAAGCACCGTTGTCAAATCTCACACAAACCCTAAGCAAGTCAGACAAGGTATCGCTAGGGTTGGGTCGGTCCCAAATCCGTGGCACCGTTCCATATCACAAGCGGGCTGCGCGTAATCGTAGGGGCTAGACATTTTGTGAAGAACTGCATTATGTAGATATATATAACTAGGGATATATAATAGGTCCCTATTACTTTAACTACCCCCTATATATTTAGTAAACCGCTTCTATTAACTATAACTATATTATAGCGATTATATATATATTATTAAGTTCTTTTAATAAAGTATTATATTTTAATAACTAAAACTATAAATTAATACTTTTATTAATATATTTTACTACCCATCTACTTACTTTCTTCTATATAGCTAAAGTTAAAAATAAGTTAAATTAAATATTAGTAACTAGTTATAATATAAGATTGTATTTCTTTACTTTATTAAGATTAAATATAGGTTAAAGTACTACTATTAAGTTTAAAGTATTATAAAATATTATATTAGCTGAACGATAATACCTACTTATATAAGTTAAACACCTTATAAAATATATCTATAAATTATTAATATAAGTATTATAATACTTAATTATTATAAATATTTAAATTTTTTAATATTAATTTCTATTAAAATATATTTATAAATTTAAAGATCTTTCACTATTTAATATTTGCTCTCTTATTTATCAGGCTATAACCTATTTATAGCTAGTTAGATATAGTATATAAGGTCTTATCTTAAACGCGCGTTTTCTTTCTAGCTCTCTAATCCCACTGTGCAATCCCAGCGAAGTGGGTTTGTCAATTAGTGCCAGTGAATCATGTAGTACTCCGTACCTTGTTTCAGCAATATCCGGAAAGAAGGCGGGGCCAAAGATAAGAGAAGTCTCGTTTGGGTTATGTGTCCCGTGCCGCGAAGTTATCCCAGGACAGCGGTCGGCTGCTGTCCATCTGAATAGTGTATGCCGTGTTCTCCACACCCGAGAATGAGATACCTTAGGTACCCACCTTGGACGAAGCTAGGCCGAGACGACAGTGCATTGACATGCCATCTGATCCCGAACATTCGGCTCGTTCCTTCGCTTCGTACACGAACCAAGTGAAAGTCCCGTCACTGAAATGGATGGAATATCCACCCCGGAAACTTGGGACATTAGATGGAGGCTGTGCTGTCTAACGCTTAGAGGCCGGCGGCCGTGGAACTCTTGCAATGTTCACACATCGTAGACCGAAACACGCCCAGCCGGTAGCCACTGGTGATGAAATGCTCAGTCTGGAGCCGTGGCCAAAGAAAGTGCAGCCAGGCTTGCAGCGGCATGTGTCACGGCAGCGAGTCAGTGACCATAACCCAATGGAATCTGCAAGCACTTGTCATTGCATACTCAGAACCGAGCGACGCCAGCAGTATCGCCAAAAAGCCATCTAACGCGACCACTCACCACATTTTCATATATCCTGTTTTATTCGACCAAAGGGATTCAGAACCGTCTTTCGAATCTCTTGGACTCATAAGATGATCAATAGACGGAAATGGCATGGCCGTCAGCCGAGGGCATGATTCCTCCCTCCCTGGCACATGCTCACTAGTGCAGCCTGGTGGTGGTGGTGGTGGTGAAGGCGTTTGATGGTGATGCACTAGTGCTGCGGTGTTCCCCCCCTCGCTTTCCTAAATCGCAACTCGTGGGGGTGGGCCCTTGCTGGAGTGCGCTGGCAATCACAATCGAAATCGTAATCAGCAGCCGGGGTGCACTTCGGGGGGCTCCTATCGCTCAGACGAATGGCAGGTGTCAGATTAGACGTGGACTGGACGTGGAATGGTCCGCCGACGACCGTTCTTCGCCCGGTTTCGTCCAAGAGGCCTGGCATCCGAGCACGATAACGAGTGACGGGGGAAGTAGTCCGGGCCACGCCGTTCGGGCGACAGCTGGTGTCGCAGAGACAACAAAGTCAGAAGGAGTATCTGTACGTATACATTTCATTGTACTAGCGGCTGGAATCTCAACATCAAGTATCTAAGAAATGGAAGCGCCCAGGGCAAGACATTACATCGCAGCAGTGGATGTGGTGAACGTGGCCGGCTTGGCGACAATCGGGACGTGGCCTTCGCCGACGAGTGCAGTTATCGGTACGGAGAAGAACTGGTATTCGTACGGTTTCCCCCCTCCGCCAACCACATCCCTCAAACCACCCTTAGCCAATGTCACTTCCCCGAACCTCTAACCAATAACCCTAACGTACCCCTAACCCTAACCTTCAACTAACCCTAACTAACCCGAAAACGTATCTTTACCCGCCCAGAAGCGCTCCGAAACTTACGTTTTATTTCTACGATTTTTCCTCGTTTTTTAAGGTCGGTTTAAACACATTATCCTTCGGTCGGCGTGCATCATCTCTGGGCGCAGCACGGGCACGGTGTGGGTGGTGGGCCGCGTGTGGGGCGCGCCCAGGCTGGGGCTGGTGCCGTGGCTGGCGCGCCCCCCAGGTCGTGGCGTAACGTACGAATACCAGTTCTTCTCCGTACCGATAACTGCACTCTTCGCCGACCCGTGTCTCGCATGGCTAGTTTACCAGATGAGCTTGTGTTACCGACACCAGGGCGACAACTGCGTGCTAGCTACGTAGGCGCTGACTACCTTATGCTGATGTGAATAACGACGTGGAGACCAAATAGGAGATGTCGCCCTCCCGTCGCCAGCGCATCAAACCGCGCCATCTAAAGAGTTCCACGAGGTGGCGCTGTCCGGTATCCGGCGGTCTGATGGCGCTGTCAAGATGCGCTGCTGCGGTGTCAAGCTGGGAAAAGAAAGCAACGGACGGCGTTGAAGTACACGCGAGGCTGGTCCTCAGCTCCAGCACTACTCCTGGGCAGTTCTCTCGCTGGACGCCTTTTGGCCTCTCTCTCTCACGACGGCCCCGCCCGGCCACGGCGGACCTCGTCCAAGAACAGCATAGTACCGGGCATATGTGCCCAATCAAGCGTGGTAATCGCCCCCCTCTTCGAAGCTGAAAATCGGGGTGTTGATCCCGCGCGGTCTATGGGCGGCTGCGGCAAGTAGAGATGGGTGCCCCGGCCGAGACAGCTACCCGCATGTCGAGTCATCAGGCGCGCTGCAATGTACTGTGCTGCCGGTCATCGGCCGCGAGGCTCCGCCTCGTACAATGGAACACAGTCACAGTCCCATCCCACGAAGGTACCGGCACCGACGGCATTATTTGCTTCGTCCCGAAATCCAGGTCGGCAAGAGAGGAAAGAGGGAAGCAGTGATGCCAGAACAACGAAACTGACTATCATGCGTGCGATGAATCCCCTCCGTTCTAGGCCTCCTTCCATCTTTGCCCGGCTGCGGTGGCAGTGGCAGTGGCAGTCGGCGCGATACCACCATCAGTCGGGGCACAGCATGATTCAACGTCGGAGATCCCTCAATCAAGAACAAGTGCTCACCGACCCAAGGTTCCTTGCCTTAGTGTGCATTCCCCGTACCTTAAACCACCTTAGCTCAAGATGGGTCCGAACCGTGCAGTTTGAACAAGGAACTTGTCGACTTTCCAACGGGGACCATTTACCTGCACTTCCTGCCCCTGCCCTAATGCTAGGCCAGGTCGTACCTAGGTAGGTAGGTACCTTAGTTGTAGTACCGAGTATTGCACACTTTTGTACGACTGGACGCGGTTTTTTCAAACCCGAAAACCTTCCTCTTTTGTGGGTCGCGAGTTCCAAATTTCCGTAACGTCCAATTCGACTTCTCGACTTCTGCAACCCGCCATTTGCGGCAACGATGCTCTCGTCATGACCCTGACCATTACCTTTCCCCGCTTGAGCACACGTACTCAAGCCTCTCTCTCTCCTTCTTTTCAGCAACTACCTTATGCTGTTCTGCATTTGAACGGCGCGCTGTGGCGCTCGATACGGCAGGATTCTGACGTGACATGGCACCTAAAATTGGACGATAAAGGTGAGAGAGTTCCATTCCCGAACGAAGCCACACCGAATGGAGACCTAGCTACTGGCAGTGGCCCCTCCATACCATGTGGTGAGGACAGGAGGTGGCAAGGTCAGTAAACGGCTATACTACCTAATCGTGGGTCCTCTCTCTGATGACCTACCTTAGATATCGGATTAGCCATACCTTAATTGGTAGTCGCGAAAGAAAAGACAGCGGTTGGGACGCTTCCTTTGTTTCTCCCCCCTCCCCTCCCCGTAGAAACCATCAATACTTCTTCACCCCCCTTCGGCACGTCCATGAGTGAGTTCAGCTTGACTTTTAGCCCGTTGACGCGACTGCGTCAATCACGAGCGCGGCGACGCCCTCTGTCTGGGAAGGAGTGGTCCAGCCTTCACTTGGATACTACGGCGACGTCGACGTACCGCGGTAGGGCGCCCAGGACGCTGCCATGCATGCCGTGCGATGCCATGGCATGTATCCGGGCCGGATGCAAGTACCTTCCCGCGCTAAAGGGCTTGTCCGCCTTGCCTCACATACCTTACTAGTCTTTGCGATACATGTATTCGTACGGATGCCACACCATTCATTCTCTTGACATACAATACGACCCTTGAAAGTTTGTTACACCCTCTACCTGAATCGCCTCGTCATTTCTAAGACAAAAGAATATTTCCTACAGAATTAAGTAGGCACTAAAGAAAGACAGTCTTCTAACGAAGTACCACGCTTACAAACATTCAAGGGTTATATTGTAGAACGATGGAAGCCAGAGTTAGAACGTGGGTGCCATGCCATCCACCTCCAGCATCCGTATCCTTACCCACCCGCCCGCCTACGGCCTGCGCCAGTGATCCACGCCATGCTCCATCACAGGCTGGGACCCCCGGCGATCCAGCAAATGATAATCATTTTCGCGCTAATAAATAATGGCTCGAGTTTTCTTTGATAACGGGACTGACTGGCTGGATGTTGTCCATCGGCCTTGCCTCCTCCGAATTTGCTGCCGTGCGTTCTACGCAGTAGGTTGATAAAAACCTGTCGTCTTGCCGCTCTCTTGCTGCTTCTCTAGGCTTGTCCTCCTCCTATCCACTTATCACCGTTGTCGTTGTCTTCGGTCTTCGTCGGCAGTGCAATCTCGAACCAGATCTGCTGCACTGGAACCTCCTCCCGTCCTTGCAAACTACCTATCGCTGGTGTCAAGTTGGCTGAAGCTTTCCCGATCTAGCTTTTCACGCTTGCTTTTCCGGCTACCACAATCTACGCTGCCACCTTTCGTTCGACTTTGACCAGATTTTATCGGCTTTGGATCGCCGACACCTCGTCAAATTTTCTTCTTCGTTTCATTTCCTTTCTTTCCTTCTTTCCCTGGCCTTAGACTGGGCTGTTTGATCTCTTGTCGGACATCGACGCTGAAGAGGGAGGGGGAAATTTTTGTGCAAGATGGGGTGGATTCAAAATACCAATGCCAAGATCGCCGCTAGCCCGGTCGGTCGGTGGTTCCAACTCGAAGGCTCCGGTCATGTAAGTCGCATTGCCCCTAGATCATTCCTTGACTATCCCATCAGGCGTCGAGCTCGGCTCGTCTGCTTCTCGTGGTTGCAGGTCACCATCAAACGTGAGGAAAGCAAGACTGAATGGTTTCTGCTTTGCCCGATATGTCACTGCGGTTACTAACCGAAACAACTGCAGCCCCGAGAGCGTAAGGGCTCGTACTTCTTCACCGAGATCCGTGCCGGTCTTGTCGCGTTTTTCGCCATGGCTTACATCATTGCCGTCAACTCGTCCATTGTGTCTGATACCGGCGGCACCTGTGTTTGCCCTCGTACAGCTGATGACTTTACCTGCGATAAGGATCAAGATTATCTGCTGTGTGTGGCTGAGGTGAAGCGCGACATCGTCACTGCTACCGCCGCCATCTCTGCCCTGGCCACGTTTTTCATGGGCCTGCTTGCCAACATGCCCGTTGGTTGCGCCCCGGGTATGGGTCTGAATGCCTACTTCGCCTACTCTGTTGTCGGCTACCACGGAACCGGCGCCGTTCCCTACCAGGTCGCCCTTACTGCCATCTTCATTGAGGGCTTCATATTCTTCGGCCTCGCTCTGCTTGGGATGCGCCAGTGGCTTGCCCGTGCCATTCCCCGCTCTATCAAGCTCGCCACCGGTGTCGGCATCGGCTTCTTCCTCACCCTAATCGGTCTGACTTACAGCGAAGGTATCGGCCTGATCGTCGGTGCCACCTCTACCCCCTTGGAGTTGGCCGGATGTAAGCAAGGCCTCATGGAAGACGGCCTTTGCCCCTCTTCAACCAAGATGCGCAGCCCAACCATGTGGATTGGCATCTTCTGCGGTGGCATACTGACCGTTTTGCTCATGATGTACCGCTTCAAGGGCGCCATCCTCGCTGGCATCATCCTTGTCAGCATCATCTCCTGGCCCCGCGGGACCGACGTTACCTACTTCCCCTACACTCCTGTTGGTGACTCGAACTTCGACTTCTTCAAAAAGGTTGTCGATTTTCACCCTATTCAGCATACCCTCAATGTCCAGGAGTGGAATGTTGCCGGATACAGTGGCGCCTTCGGCCTTGCCCTCATCACCTTTTTGTATGTCGACATTCTTGACTGTACCGGCACGCTCTACTCGATGGCTCGATTCGCAAATCTCATCGACGAGGAGACGCAGGATTTTGAGGGCTCTTCTGTCGCTTACATGGTTGATGCCCTTAGCATTTCGATTGGCGCCCTCTTCGGTACCCCCCCAGTCACTGCTTTTGTCGAGTCAGGTGCTGGTATCTCTGAGGGTGGGAAGACTGGCATCACTGCAATGATGACTGGACTTTGCTTCTTCATATCGGTCTTCTTTGCCCCTATCTTCGCCTCTATTCCATCCTGGGCTACCGGCTGCGTCTTGGTTCTTGTTGGATCCATGATGGTTCGGGCCGTGACCGAAATTAACTGGAGATATATGGGTGATGCTATCCCTGCCTTCATTACCATGGCTCTTATGCCCTTTACTTATTCCATCGCGGATGGCCTCATTGGTGGTGTCTGCAGCTACATCTTGATCAACACCGTGGTCTGGGTAATCGAGAAGGCCTCTGGTGGCCGTATAGTTCCTCATAACAAGGACGAGAAGGATCCCTGGACATGGCGCATTCCTGGCGGCATCCTTCCGCCATGGGTTAGGCGTCTCATTAAGGGCAAGAAAGACTTCTGGCGTGCAGATCATCAAGTTGGCAGCAACGTTGCGGAGGAGCCTCGGCCTCTGGAGAAGACGGCTAGTTCTGATCAGGGTGGCTCGGTGAATGGCAAAGACAAGGACGTTGGCGAAACCATCTCACCGCGGGGTGACAGGTCGTCTTGAGTGGTGTCTGTGAGGCAGGGAGGATCTTGAAAATCATCAACATAAAGTACGAAGTCTTGCTTGTTACTTGGACAGGATACCCGACCATGGACTTGCGTCCAGTATTATTTGCTTTAAATTTACAACAGTAGCAGTAATGAGAAAGGTGCATATCCCACCTGGGGTGATTGCTACTTGCTTGGTGGTGTGTTTTTGACGGACACACTGTGTGTGGCTCTGATGACGTACAAACTGGTTCAGGTGCTGACATCCTCGATATTGCCGAGAGTAGCGACCGTGCCAGTTGCAGGGCCATCCTGAGTATCGTGGGGGCTTGCAGCTTCAGCGTCTGTGGACACGGCTGGTGCCGTTGTGCCAGCTTCGCTTCCAGCCTGTTCCATGGCAGCAAGTCGCGCAGCTCTGCCTTCCTTCTTTCGCGGTACCGGTGCTGTGGGAAGTATTAGCAGACGAATCATTGCCACGGATTTTCAATGGCAACGAGAACTTACCGCGGCCATTTTCCTGGACGTAGAAACGCCGGAGAAGACTGACAGCTTCGTCACGGCCCCATCCGCCTTCTGCTTCGAATCCACGCTCAACATTGCCACCATCGCCGGGTTGGTCTGTTACCTGGCGGTTGCCCATCATCATGCCCTTGTTCGACGAAGAGCTAGATGGTCGGGACATGTTGCTAGCGTTGGTGGACACCTGGAGAGGCTTTGTTGCAGGGGCGGAACTGGACGAGTCGGCTGAGTTCTTGTGGATGCTGAACACGCCACCGGTGCCGCCAAACTTGTCGTTGACAGCGCCGAAATAGACCTTCTTGATGCCAAGCTGTCGCAGAAGGCCAGCACACATGACGCAGGGCTCGACTGTAACGTACAGAATGCACTCCCGGACGATGGGGCGAGCGACCTGAGGATCTCGGTGCAGCTTCTGACCGTAGGGGTACAGGTGACCATTTCTGACGTAGTCGTCGTCCATAGGGAACAAGTCCGAGTCGTCATCTTGAGTGTCAGACTTAGAACGCTGGTCGGCGTGCAAGTCGAGTTGATCATCGGCCAGCTTCTCAGACTTGCCCGTTCCGTAGGAGAGAAGGGCGGACAGGGCCATGAATTCAGCATGCCGGGTACCGTTCCGAGTGACATTGGTTGCATTCATTCCCCTCGCCACGACGGCTCCCTTGTGGACGAGAACACAGCCAACGGGTGTCTCGTTTGTCCTCAAAGCCAGACGCGCCTGCAAGAACTGTCAGCCACCGCGCTGAACAACCTCATCATCATGTGGCATCTGTAAGAATAATCACGACCTACCATATCCAGAGCTTGGTCCATGAAGACCTGATGGATGCGCTTTTCCCCGGTAGGAGTGTAGGGGTCACGATTGATGGAGCCGGACGACCGAGGTCGAGAGGCTGCGTCGTCAACGGAGAGGCGGGTCAAGGCGGCAGTGGGAGCGACAACTGCAGCCGAGGGCACTTGGTCCTCCTTGTCGCAGGCTAGAGCAAGAGCGGTCATGGTCTTGGGAGATTGTGGGTTTCCGGCTGAGTCCCGAATATGGGAAATGGTGGTTCGGGGTGTGACATCAGCCATTTTCGGTTGTTCCAATGATGGTGGCAAGTCTTGTTCCCCGGGGAGCGATGATTGTGACTGGGAAGACGCCGCTGGAGCGGATGGAGGTGAAGGTGAGGGTGATGGTGCGGTTAAGGGTAAGGTTGGAGGAGATTTGGTATTGGGGGAGAAGGGGGATTTGAGACGGGCGAAGACTGTCTGTAGGAATTTTCCGGTCGTTGAAAACCGCTGCATCCTGTTTTCCTCTGACTCGGAGTCATCTGGGGTCGACTTCGTTGTGGAAGGCGCCTTCTTCATATTGCCCATTGTGGCAGGCTCGTCGATGCCTGCCATTCACCAAGACTTCTGGACAGGCTGGGCAGGTACCGCAAAGATCCTAGACAGCAACAACACTACCCAGGCGCGCACGTGTGGGTGCAGGAGCAGCCGAAGTAATCAGTAGGCCTGGGCCTAGGTCTGAAGGCCCAGGTTATCTACCTCTGTGTAGGGCAACCTGAAGTAGAGCAGGCAGGGTTTCAGACACCTCCTTTGTGCAAACAAGTGATCTGCTGATGAAATCAACGCTACCTGACACAATCTTCTTTTGACTGCCCTCGAGTCCGCAGCTTGTCTAGGTCGTCTGATTAAGCGTCCCTCTTCATCAAAGCCTTGAGGAGAGGCTGGCTTCGACCCTGTAGGCAAAGAACGCAGGCAGAGATCGGGCACGGCAACACGGTACCAAAGACCTGAACCGTAAACTTCCAAGTCAGAAGTTCAATAAAGACCTTTCCGGCAGAATGCTCTTGACAGGCACGGGATAAAGGGTAGTGTCCAAGGCGACAGACTTGAGAACCAATGGTGACTCAAACCTGATGCCAGAAAGGAAGGGGAAAATAAATGGACTGAAACAGATGGATAGCAAACAAGCCCAGGAGTTTGGCTTTTAGTTGCAATGACTACCTCCTATGGCGAGAAACGGGCCTCAGTCGTAAATTCCTCTGCCCAAGCCTACCGAAGGTGAAGTTTTGCAGTGATTGACTTTGAGGAACCAAGTACAGAATTGACGAACGTCCAATCAGTCACATCGCCAGTGAGATGAACTTTGCACAAGTGGGAACGTATCTGATCACGTGATACAAGCTGTGAACTAGAGCATTGACCATCCGAAAATGCCATCCTGTCGAATCATGCTTTTAACAATTTGAACTCGCACAGTAGATATGTATATGCCACACTGGTGTTGACAAAGGGAGGCTTGTATGAAGCAAGTGGGTGCAAAAAGCCTCCATTATACCCATCATGTCACGTTGTATCTTGTGTTATCATAGGCAGAAATGCGAGCAAGACAGTGTATTGCTGGTTGCACAAACTAGCAGGAGATATGCATTCCCTTTCCAACCTGCGCAATGAGCAAGACCGCCTTGCGCGATGATTAAGCTGACATGGCTGCACTCGCTGAGCAGTCATATCTCATCAAAACAGAGGGGTATCTCAGAAACCAGCGCTCCCATAAACATCAGCAAACGCTACAACTCATTCCTTGTCCATAGAAGCCCGGAACATCCATCCAAGCCACTGGTCAACGAAGTGCCCATTAGAGCACTTGCGCGAAGCCCAGAAGCGTGGGCCCAACTGCCGGTCTCGCCCGGGAGTTTGCCGCGGCATTCTGGCGACGGGTGTATCGTAGTCTCGTGCTGACGCAGGAGAGTAGCCTCGCGCTGTCGCTGAAGCCTTGCGGCTTTGGCGTGGTATTGAGACGGCTCTGTTGCGGTCTCAAGCCATGAAGACTTGAGTAAGAGAAGTAGGCCTTGTACATAACGAAGCCAAAGAGGATCTGGACAAGGCCACTGGCAAGTGCTCGGGCTTCCAGTGAGGTGCCAATCTTGCCGAAAACTGCCATAATTAGTGCTGCAGACAGCAGTACCTGTGTCGTGGACAGCTGATCAACCACAGCGCGACATGCAATTACTACATGATCGCCAACCATCGCGTCGATCGCGCTCTGCACTCCATTCACCTTAGTGAGTGAAGGCCGGGAGCTGAGCGGCGCTGAAAGGCCACGACTAATCGCCGACGATATGCTGGCAACCTGCGCGTCGCCTGCTGGCGTGGTAGTGCTCTTGCCAGCGCTCTCGCCAGAAACTGCCGCATTGGTAGTCGCGTAATAAGACTGCTCCTCGAACGGTGTCGAGAAGCAAGCTGAAGAAGCAACGGTGGATAGCGGTACTTGACTTGGCACTGGTCGAGCCGGAGACTCGTTGAAGCTTTCGCTATTTGCGATTGCTAGTGATGTGTTGGTCCCATTTGGTAGCGCGGCGCGGGCAGAGGAAGTCAACCTCGTAACGTCGCTGGCGGACTGGTACGATAGGGCTTCATCATGAGTGCCACCAATCACCAGCGGTGATTGTCCTGACCGACTTCGAGAAACATCTGAATGGGACGTCGAGGAGGCGCCGGGGTTCTGTTCCACTGTCAGCGTGAATGTCGAAGTTGGGCGGTCAGAAGTGCGCACCTGTGTTACATTTTCAATCTCTGAAAATGAGGGGAGTGCTCTTCCACCTGGTGGTAAGATATGCCCATGATCCACATATGCAGTCTCCAGGTGTTGTGTTGTGGAGGCGCCAGAGTCAGTTGTGCTGACCGCAGCTAGTTGGGCCAAGTTGCTTGTGCCGGCATCGCGCGGGCTTACAGACCGGCGATCTTGTGTCAGGCTTGGGCGCAAAGAAGATGAAACCTGGCCAAAGTTGGAGGCACAAATTTCGTTGACCAAAGCAGAGTCATCGTCCAAGAAGCTCGGCTCAGGAGAATACAAGCTGAAATCGACGTAGTTGTGGGCCGGTCCTGAGGCATCCAAGTACGGCAGCGTCGGCGGACGTGGTGCGGCATTCGCGACCGAATTGGTGACAGAGACGGTTTGGAGGATGTCGCGGTTGGCTTGCAGTTGATCGAAAATGGCGGAGGGCGTCGCGGGTGATTGGCTTGAGTGTGGAGAGAGATGGCCCGCGGGGTCAAAGAAGAAGTCGTAGTCGAAGGGGGTAACATTGACGGCTTCGTCGTCATACTGAACGAAGGACTCCCAGGATTCGGAAAAGTCGAAAGATGTGTCGGCAACCTCAAGAGCAGGTAAGATCGGCTCAGTAAATAAGGACGGAGATGTGTGGTGCTGTGGCTGTCGGTCTTTGACAGTACTAGTACCTGGTGCAGTCGAGGTTCTGGCTTTCTTCGCTAGCCGAACTGGGGTGGCGGGTTGCGTTTGCGCAGCTGCGGTGCGCTTCTTATGGCTTGGGTCGCACCGAACCTTCTTCTTCTTGCAAGCATCACAAGCCTTTATAATGCGCATGAGGTGTGCATGATCTCGTTGCTCCTTCGTTTTGCAGCCGCGAGAAGCAGAGTTGGTGACATCGCGGCCATCCTTGGTCATGATCTTCATTCCTGGGAGATGAGAGAAGTCGCTGGCTTGTGATTTGGCGGCAGCAGAAGCGACCTTCTTCGTCATCTTTGTGGGCTTCGTTTCCTGGGCTACCGAAGTAGGAGTTGACACGGATGCGGTGCTTGGGGTCGAATTGGACCAGCTCCAGTCCGAAATGACAGGGGAAACAAAGTTGGAGTCGTAGCCGGAATCCTGCACGGGGCTAGACTCGGCAGATGCTGTCTGTGTCACGACAGGGTAATACTTGAAGGTCTCTCCTGTAAGTTGGGAGTACTCAAAGAAGTCCATCGAAACAGTGGCTCGCTTCTCCTTGATGGAAGCAGGTCCAGGAAGATAGGCGTTGATGAGGTCGTCAAGTTGCTGGGTACCCAGAGCAGGGTAGAACTGCAGGGAAGCGCCAAGGAACGGCTGGCAGATTGAAAAGCCCTGGAGAGCACCAACGGAGTTGTTGCGAGACATGGCCGCCATTTGGTTGACAGCGTAAGCTACGGACGGAATGCGGCGAAACGTGGACGATATTGTGACGGACAATCAAGTCCTTCAGATAGAGGTCGGTTCTTTGTTGTAGAACTGCCTGGATCGATTCGTCTGGGGGATTGTAAGCCTCTACGTTGATGGTTCTTGCAGCCCGTCCCTGCGTTGGCTTTGAAGCATCTTGTTCAAACAATACCAGTTCCCCGCGTGCAATGGCTTGGCACTATCCGCCAGCCGAACATGTGGGGGGGTTGGGAGGGGGTTCGGGCCAGGCAGACATGGCCTGAGAGGCTTGCGTACCTGGAACAAATTCGATGCAGCAAGAGACTGTTACGTATGTGACGATAGAAACTTCAGAGCGTGATACTGTTAGATTTTTTCTTGGACTCAGATAAACGAAATAAGGTATTGATGATTTCCAATTGGGAGGGACGCAAGCCTGAGGTAGAGGAAGATCTCCAACTTGGGAGTAGCTTCAGCGAGTCTATCACTCGGCGTATCAAAGTCGATGAAGAGAGTAACGAGAAGAGGAAGAAGTGGAAAGGCTTGGGCGGGATGGGCGGGCGGGAGTCATGGATGGTATTTCAGGTTGAGGCAGCTGATGTGCACAGCAGCATTGTCTGGTACCTTGTATCCCCAGCAAGGCGCAGCCTGTCCGTGGTTTTGATTGAACTCGTCGGCGAGATGAAATTGGACTAGCGCCCTCTCGACGCCGTTTCGTGACACAGCCAATCACAGCTGTATATTGGAGCCGAAGGATCCAGTAGACATCCTGTAATTGGCTGCTCAGACCCGCATCCAGCGTGCCAGACATGAGATTTTCGGCGACCGAATTGGCTCTTGTCACGTGACTGTGAGTCAGCCGTGAAGCCAATGGCGGCCGCTCCTGGATGTTCGCACCAGCCATGCAGCTTTAGAGGAAGGGCGGGCTAAAAGGCTGCAATGCTGACAGGCGACTTTGGGGATACGTACCACGTCCATGCAAGGAGGTCATTCTCAGTACTTTCGATGTACCGCTTTTCTGAACGTTAGCAAGATACCACACCCTGCCCTATTGTTCTTTCCCGATGTCCTTAAGACAGGAGCCGCCTAGGCTGATGTTAGCTAGATTGTTGATTCGCACACCATAGGCCCATCCCGCCGCGTCACTACCTTAGTCTTCATGACTCCGATGAGTACAGTGTCATGTTCTTCCCGAGCGCTTCTCTCGTTGTCAAGACAAGAAAATTCGCAGTTGGGAGGCATGACCCTTCCAGTGCCTCCCAGTCGCAACCGTGAAAGTCTTAAGTTAATGATAAAAAAGATGACCCCGG
>JABGMY010003700.1:0-15162 GCA_014705525.1 Colletotrichum sp. HC292
ACCTACGACCACGACCCCAGTGTACTGTTACTACGTGTCAATCCCCAGCTTCTGTTAGCAGACCCTACTGTCGGATAGCTGACCGTAACAGACGGGTTGTAACACTCTACTATTTTAGCCTTTAAATACTTCCCTATAAGAGTTATATAGTAGTTAATAAGGTACGCCTCTAGGCGGCAAACTGTAAAGAAGAAAAGTTAGAAGGGAAGAAAGATTATAGTCGCATTAGGTTATGCGGCCTTGCAAATGCGTATTCTGGGCGCTTAGAATGACCAGCAGCCAATCCGGGCGAGTCAATGGAGCTTCTGTGCGAATCTGTACTAGGGCACGTTGAAGACATCGCGTCTCTATGAAAATGTTAAGGTCAAGATTCAATCGCAGCGAGGGATCCAACTGAAATGTATTGACTTGACAGGCATGCTGACAAGTCAATAAAAGTGATCTTTGTCATTGAACGCATGACACAGAATCTCGGAGATTGGAGAGTTAATCATATTGTATCTAACACATGTGTTTCGTTGATTATACAAGAGTTATGTGAAAAATTTCCAATTTTATATGGTGGACGGAGAGGGAAAATCATCACTCACTATTTAGTACTGTTACCTATATTTAACTGGACAATATCTTTGTGAATCTCAGCCAACAAGGTGGCCCCGAACGGTTCGCTGCCATCCGGCTTGGCAATTACAAGGGTGTGATCTCCAAGCACTCTGAGTTTGCCACGGAGCCAGGTCACCTCATCGGCGCGAGTTTTACTCGCAGCCCCAAAACGCAGCTTTATCTCACATAGGGGACGTCGACAGACACTTCAATGATCCTTTGTAAACGCCATAAGCTCACCAATTAGGCTTGATCAAGCGCACGCACTAACGTGGACGTCATGCGGAGATTCTCAAGCGCACACTAAGCTTGCGGGTTACTTGCGGGGTTTTCCAACTCGAGAGAGTTTAAACTGGCAAGACTTCCAAGGGCAGTGGTATGATACGCGGGGCTCAGTACCTTGTTAGAAGCTTTGCAATTTGGGGGCAAGGCTGAAATCCGGGCATCGCTGGGCGGATTCTGCCTGGCGCAGCACCTCTTGCACCAACATGTAAGGGTTGAACCCACAAATCACCAACACGAGTACGCATTCTATTCCGTTGGTTTTTTTATCAAGGCATTGCTCCCACTGAACCAACAAGCGACCGTCATGAGCTAGCGAAGATCTTGCCACGAAGGGATAGTTCGTGAAAGAACATTCAAGGATGTCTTCTACATCATGAAGTCAACGCCTATGTCTCCGCGAACCACATCGTGAGTGGGTTCACGAAAGTCCCGCTACCGAAGTCCCATTCGACTTTGATCTAGTTAGGTAAAAGAAGCTTCAAGTTTTGAAGCGAACAAACTATATAAACCGTGACAGTCTCCTCACTCAAGGCTGTCAACCTCATCAGACATCACAACCGCCATCTGCAGCCAATCACACCCCCATCTTCAGATCTTCACATCCCAAATCTACGATACTCAAAATGAAAGCCAGCGCTCTTCTTCTCTCTCCCCTCCTTGCCCAGGGTAGCCTTGCGGCCGTCGCTATATTCGCCTCGGAGACAGCTGGCGGTACTGCTGGTCTCCACTTCGAGGCCTGGTACTGGGACGGACCACCAGTCGATGATTGGGAACACGTTACGCCCGATACCTTTTGCGAGCTTCAAGGAAGCTTTGGCAGTTCATGCGAGGTGTCCGGTTACAAGTTCGTTTTGCACTCGGCTAATGCCGATGGTTGCAAACTCGGCACCGACATTGAAAGCGGTAAGTTTAACGGTTATGAGCTGTGACGTCTGATTCGTGAACGAATCCATATACTGACTAATTCTCCCACAGCAACGATCACGAACTCTAAAGGAGAGAGTAAGGAAGTTCCCTCTGACGGTTGCAAGGAAATCAGTACCTGCATCTCAGGCGGCCTTGGAGGTGTCAGCATCAACGGCTGGCAGTGCGACTTCTAAAATCTCGATTATTGCTTGAGGTGTACCGCATTAGCACGCCAACACAACCATCGGCCTGGCGCTACTCGTACGTGGTCATCGGAATTACTTTAAAGGGATATCTAACTGGATTCTCTTTGAGCGAGATAGGAGGAACGACGAGGGTAAATTTGTATCTGTAGCGGTAGACATCTTAGATGTTTAGGTTTAACGCACCCAGGGTCAATCCCCTGGTAGCTTCCCTAACCTCCAGAGCGCCTACAGAGCAGTATTACTGGGATTTATGCTAGAAGAGCCTCACCCAATTCTGTGATCTACAGTTGACTAGTCTTGTATCTGTAGCTATGTAGTGACTACTTTATTGATCAGAAACTGTCGGTTTCACAAACCTGCCATACGTTAAACAATCGAAACACCACACAAATAACTTAATTTCAACAGAAAGCTGATATTCCAACTAAAGTATAACCTGCTATTGTATGGAGCATATTTCTATATTGCAAGTTAGACTTCATAAACACTTGTTCGCAAATACCTTAGTTCTAAGAATAGCGCTAAAGTCATCTCAGTTGAAAATACATCTAGCAAAGAAGAAATTGCACGTCTGACTCAAATTCAGTCGTAGTTTTCACAGCAGACCTTCGTTTTCCCTACAGCCTATGTTTCAACTACCCGCCATGACACATGTACGCAAAGATGCCAACACTGTTCAGTGGAAGACACTTTCCATCGTGGTGTGACCTTCCTATTACATGCTAACCAGCCTAAACTCAGACTCAAAAGTCGAATTGAGAGCCTGAATGGCTAGTGTTGCGGTATCTTCAGCCGTTGCAGGAACCACAAGCTTGGATTGCCGCTGGCCCAGCCCTCAGTGTGCATGTTGGAATACCGCTTGACTTCGAGGAACCAACATCAAAGGAGTAGACGACAGGAAACAAGTTCGGTGTCTCGAGTCTACCTACCGGATTTGCGGGCTTTTGGACTGAAAGCTCTGATTCGCCATTTTCAAGTACGACTCCTAAAATATTCTTCACCCCATTCAGTTCCTGACTCGGTTCCTCTGACAGTAGCCCCTCTTGCAACCCTCGCAGAGCTCTTGCTCGTGTGGCGGGCCCTCTTTTTTGTTGTAATCTGGCCGCTCCATCTCAATGCCCGCCCAAATCTTGAGCCGGTATGCGACGCGTTCCACGTAACAATCTTGGTCGATCATGAAAGCGCCGAGCGTTTTGCAGTCGATGCAGTGCTGGTTGAAAACGGTGGCGTTGTAGCCATTCCCCGAGTATCCCCTTATCAAAGTTGCTACCGTCCTGCTGCTCCACATGCTGTTGGCGCAATCGTCGTTCTCGCACTTGAACTTGCCCATGATACGTGTTGGCCATTCCTTGACTGGTTCTTGGTCGCTATCATGATTGAACCACGTTGAGCCGATATCGTCGGCTACGGCAACGGCGACTGCTTGGTGGAGCCGCGGATACATGAAAGAGGCCTCTCTCTCCTTGTGAACCGTGGGCTTTTTCCTTGCCATTGATTCGAATGTAATTGATGAGGGTAGGTACCTATAAGCAAGTGTAAGTGTGGGGAAATGAAAAGTCTGGAATGAAAAAGGTATGCCTCCGTCTTATACAATGGGACGACCGAGCGAGAGGAATAGAAACAGCGCAGGACTTAACAGACTTCAGCATGGCGTTGTAAATGCAGGAGGCCGACGACCCCGCAGCTGGCAGGATAGCGAGACACCCAACACACAGGACGTCCCCGGAAAAAAAAGAAAAGCTGGATGTCTCGTCTTCAAGTATGGCAGACTTTGACGGTGAGATTTTCAACAGGGGAATTTACTTCCAGTTCATGGAAAGTATGAGAATCCACATGAAATCTATGAACTATATCTTCTTCAATACTACTTGCCAATGTTGCGGTTGCTTTGTAGGGTTAGTAACATGCCATCTTGAGGTTGTTTACCAAAGTGCTCAGCGTCCTATCGTCGGCGGCTGAAGCTAATGCTGCTGTCGATGACACGAGGGTGCGTGGGTTGTCGTCGGTTAGTGTGTTGACGTAGGTCATCGCATATCATCTTCGAGAGGTATATTTAGCCTAGCTGACCCATGGCTTTGGATATAAAAGCCAGTGAATATCCGATCACAAAAGGCCTCAAATGAAGACTTGCTCACACGTCTTCTTTGTTCGATCGCAAAGGTGTCCTTTCGGCTTCTGGTTTCTCAAGGATGTGCCCGTCTATGTCCGTCTCAACTGTGTACCTCCGCACATACGTAACAAACAACCACACCCAAAAGCTTCTTTAGCAACAACCCTCTAGCCCTCTGGGAGCTTGAATAGGCAAAGAAAATTGTTGTCGTCTAGCAAGTGACCCAGTTTACGCACAGCTTGATGTAACACATTATCAAAAATCGCTTATCAAAAATCGCAAAAAGAAACGGCTGTTCCGACACCGAGAATCGAACTCGGAGCTCTCCGGTGAAAGCGGAGTATGTTAACCACTACACCATGCCGGATGATGAAAGGCACCGCAAGGTTTGTGTCTATCAGGGGTTCCGGGTGCGGAGGCGTGGGGGGCATGTTGCAGGGGCATCCGGGTTTTCCGAGGTTGCCACCGGAACCGAGCCGAGTCGGGCCCGAACATCGTCTGCAACGGAAACGGGAACGAGAACGAGGATGAGACGTGGGAACAGCAAGTGGCTTGACAGATGAGAATGACCCGATAACGAGAGAAGAATGACACATGACGAGCAAGTTCCATATCGTGGTTAAGGTTTGCAAGCTATTAGGAGGGGCTATTCCTTGAAGGATTGCTTGTCTTCCCCGTCAGTCCCATATTGAAAGGGTCATCCCCATGACAGCTGTACACAGCCAAACAATATCTACAACTCGACGCCAACCTCCATCGTCCCACCAAGACAATCTAACACGTCTTGACCGTACTCCCACCCCCATACCACGGCGTCCAAACCGCATCAACCCGGCCCCAGTAGTAAAACTTGAACGGGTCGAACCCAGGCCCCTCCACGGCCGCCATGCACATCGTGCCCCGCCCCGGATCCTGCGCGACGGCCATGTCCCGCGCGCCGGGGTCCTCATCCCCGGCGTCGACGCCCAGGTTGCACCACGACAGGTGGAACGCGCCGCACACGGCGACGTGGCACTGGTTGGGCCCGGCGCTGAGGCGCGGCGCGCCGAAGAGGGTGTTGAAGACGATGTGCATGGCCTGCAGGACGCCGTGGGAGGAGTCGCCGCCGCGGTAGCAGGTCCAGGAGCGCGAGGGGGCGGGGAGGCCTGGGATGGGCGAGGCCTGGCGCGGGGTGAGGAAGGGGGTGTTGGCGTTCTGGTGTGGGGGACTGGAGGAGAGGCCTTCCATGAGGAGGGCTTTGGCGGATTCGTAGGTGGGTGGAGAGGAGGCGGAGGGGGTGGAGAGAATAGGTGATGTTGTGGCGAGTGCTGCGTGGAGGAGCGGGAGGATGAGGGCTGGGAGTTTCTGCGGGGTGTGAGTATGGTGAGTGAGGATTTTGATGTGTCGCTTGACGTACCATCTTGACTGATTCGTAGTGCCGATGACGACCACTGACCAAACTCCCTTCCCAATCACTGAAGAGAAAGTCGTGAGAAACGTCATTAAAGGGAAAGGCTTCGGCCTTTATGAATGGTGGCTCGTATCCGCAGGGATGAGTGATCGTCACACAACCTTTTGGGAGGCACAAAGATATCATTACAGGGAATGTTTTACAATTTCAATGAGGGTTTGGTTTCTTTGGGAATATTCAAGAGGGATGCTTTCATGTTTGCAAATGATGCCGAAAGCAGACATGCTGAATTCTCAGTCTCACGGTGAAATCTTGTGAGATGCGAAGTCTATCGAGAATCGAGCCATGGGACATTTTCATTTGAGTTGCTTGTGTCTCCTGCGATGAAAACTCATGACCACATCTCATGAACCACACAAGTGTGGGGTTTTCATTGTTGATGTGAGCCCGGCAGTTGTGCTAGTGCTCTGGAGGCAGCAAACTGAGCACAAGGCCCATTTCACCACTTGCATCACCCGTTGATATCTCACTTATGGGGGCATTCATTATAATAAACTAAAGAAAAAGTGTATTGTGGTATCGGTGATACTGTTGTATCAGACAGGTAGACCCTGCCACTCTAAACAGAAAAGTCTGTCCACCTCTCTCAGCGCTCATGGGCGCAGACGTCTATCTTCTAGGTATCTTGTTCTGCGGTACTGCCCGCTTAATGACACAACTCAACATACATCACCACCGCCGATGTAGTTATCTCAGTTGTTGGGTATCAACTCCTCCTCCGCCGCCACCTCTGCCAGGACCTCGGTGCTCGCATGACTTGGTGCCGAGCCTCCAACGGGCTCATACTTGTCCTCGAGATAAACTGCAAAATGTCAGCAAAGTATTTCAGTTAGCGAGGGGAGAAAACTCACCATTAGGTTTGACCATGAAGGCGGCCATCAAAGCCAGTCCAAAGAGGGCGGACAGGAGCACGAAGATGGCTTGGTCGAATGTGCCAACCGTCGAGTAGTACAGCGTGTTGAACGCGATGGGGCCCAGGACTCTCGCCAAGGAGTGCAGGACACCGATGGCGCCCAGAAGCTGCCCGACCTGGTCCGCCGGGACGTGCTTCGTGATGGCGGCTTGGATCGTGGCACTACCAAGCCCCCCAAAGGAGGTGACCATTCCGGACATGACGAAGACGGCCTCGCTCCTGGCAAACAGGTAGCCAAGCGAGCCGGTGACGTCGGACAGGAGCGCAAAGCGGAGGATCCAGGTGTCGACGGTATCGGCGCCGTTGTTCGACTCCACGATGGACACGCCCGAGACGCGCCGGCGGTAGGCGGCGGGGCGGACGCGGAAGACGTAGTTGATGGTCGGGAGGACGATGAGCAGCGCCAGCACGCGGACCATGGAGACGGCCGAGATGAAGCGGGAGCTCTCGAGGGTGCCCCAGCCCCACGTCTCGGGGGACTCGGAGTACAGCAGGAGGACGGTGCCGGCGCTCATGGCGGCGCCGAGGAGGATCATGTCGGTGAAGGAGAGCGCGAGCAGGTTGATGCGCAGGCGGGACGAGGTGCCGGGGCCGCGGGGGTAGAGGACCTTGAGTGGCGCGAGGGGGTTCGCGGCCTTGATGGAGGCCCAGGTCGAGTTGTCGACGGCCTTGGCCTCCTGCTCCCTGTCGTGCTTCTCGCGGGCGCGCAGCTGGCGCTTGATGCTGAGGGACTCCGGGACGACGAAGCCGACGAAGATGATGAAGACGATGTGGCAGCCCATGGTGACGTAGAAGACGGAGAGCAGGCTGCCGGTCCACGTGACGAAGTAGCCGGCCAACAGGGGTCCGAAGGCGAGGCCGGTGAAGAGGCAGGCGTGGAGGTAGCCGATACGCACGCCGCGCTTGGATGGCGGGGTGCAGTCGCTCGTGTAAGAGTTGATGAGGACGCTGCCGGCGGTGAAGGAGCCTGTGATTCCGTCTGCGACGGCGCCGACGAGAAGCCAGTTGTAATGGAAGGTCCAGGGGAAGTTGGCGCACAGGATGACGGTCGCTTCGGCGACGACACCGCCGACGGATGCGATGGCGAGCAGCTTCCTCCTGCCGTAACGGTCCGACAAATGACCCATTCTGGGCGCAGTGATGGCGGATAAGATACCGGTGGTGAGGTTGATGGCCAGGGTGAACATGGACACGCGCTTCTTCACTTCCGGGATGAAGCATTGCGGGTTGTCCGCGCCGAGCACGACGGGCGTGTAGACGAACGCCGGGTCCAGGACCGTCTGGTCCGCAAAGTGCCTTTGGCATACCAAATCCACGATTCTGCAGTCGCACGGCATTAGCGACTATTTTCGCGACCCGCACCAACTCACACACAGCACAATCACTTTTGCGGACAACATACAGATTCAGCTTAGGCACGAGGGAGCCTCCAAAGGCGAGGGTGAAGAGGGCATATGGGAGGAGGAGCCAGTAGACCTGGCGCAACACGCTTGTCAGCAACGGAGAAGAAGGGATGATGATCAGCCAGCCCAGCCAGCGGCACGGGCCGGCAAGGTTTGGTGGTGTCCTACAGATGGCGTTTTCCACCAGGGCAGGTCTGCGAAGTCTGCGTAGCCGGGCCATGTGTCTTCGCAGGAGGAGGTCTCGCTGCCTGAAGCGCCGGCGCTGAGCAGCGATGTTGTTTCGGTGGCCTCGTGGATGGGTTTTCCTTGGGTGTCGCGGTCCACGCCGGTGACGACGATGTCGTCCTTTGGCGCTGACATGTTTGCGCCGAGTTCGACTTTTTGTTTTGTCGCAAAGATGTTGGGAAGCTTCTTAGAGCTCTCCGTGGGCGAAAAGACGGCGTGAGCGGCTCGAATAGGTTATGCTGAGGTTTTCGACAAGCTGTTTCCGTCGGGCGTCGGAGCTATTTCGTCTCTCTCGGACTTGAAATGTTGGGGGCCGGTTCAGTTCTCGCAGTGACACTGCCACGATGCCATTCCTGTTGGATGGCACTTTTGGTGGTGCAACAAGCTCTCTCTCTCTCCCTCAGCCGCACTCTCGCAGGAAGCGGGCAGGGAGTAATTATGAACAGAAGAGATAAAACGGACAACGCTGAAGAGGGAGGGGGCTGAGGAGGCGGGGCCGTGGCTACATGACCATGGCCGTGACGGGCAGCGAGGTGGGAATGGGAATGGAAGCGAGAAAAGAAATAGAAAACAAGCCCGCTGCGAGCTTCGTACCTACGCTACCCACGCTGCCCACGCTACCTTACCTTACGTCGCTGGGGACCGGGGGGCGCTGTCCACATTGAGAGATAAGGCGCGTGTGGGACAGCGATGGACGCTGATGAAATCGAGCCAAGGGCCCGGGCGGCGACATAGGGGCAGAGACGGAGGAACGACGCACTGGACACAGCAGCGGACAGGGGTTGGGACTGTGTGGGATGGGGTTGGAGGGAGAGCTGGGATGCCGGAACTTCTGGACAGCGCGGGTAGGGATCCAGGGGGGTGATGATGATCGGATGGAGTACGACTCGGGGAGGCGACGATGGGCGCTGCGCAACGCCGCTGGGAATCCAGAAGTGAAGCAGAGAAGGTCAGAGCAGTGCGCGCCAACGATTCCTATTGGCGCAGTCAGAAGAACACTCTCAAGTGACAAAATAGAGAACAGACCAGACCAACGCCGCAACGGCCTAACCACGTTTCGTTGGGGGCGGTGGACTGGCGGAGTTGTGTTTGTAGATGCGGGAGGAATGGCCGCCCCTTGGACTTGACTCTATCAGTGGACATTCATCATGTTGCGGTCATGACAGCTGACAAGGTAGTATGGACCCCCATGGAATAGGTAGGGAGAAAAGGCAGTGATGTGCTGTCTCCCTCTTCCTCTCTCACCCTCTGTTACATCCTGTCTAACAAGTCCATCATCATCACCACCGTCACCACCAGCAGTCCCTCAAAACAGGTCCTCGTAAACAACAGTGTCCCTGCCAGTGACCACAAATCTGCCCAGCGATGGCCCGCGTGCCTGCCGGACCTGGGGTTCTCGACGAGTGCGAACCAATCTCGTGGGACGGATGGCGCATGAGTTGGCGCATGCCAGGCATATCCATGACGCAGTTTCGCAGAGATGGGCGCGATAAGGGGTGCCCCCCTTCGGCTACTCTTCACTGACCGCAGCCACTAACAGCTGCTTTCCCGCTCTTCTCCAACATCCATACCTTACCTAGGTACCTTTGGCCCTTGGGTGTACTGCATCCCTAGTATCCAGATCTGTCAGGGCCGACAGTTAGTGAGGGGCACTGCATCCAATGGAACCAGCAGACTGTCCTTACCTAAGGCAGTAGCAATACAGCTAGTCCAGTAGCAGCCATTGCGAACCGGGATTCGACTCGACCGCAGCCCGGGACTTGATTTCTAAGCTTGATGTTTCCCCGTTCTTGATACCCGCGCGGCCACTTTGCTCCTTCACCTCACTGATGCGCCAGCAAGCAATGCAAATGCTACCCAAATACTACCCAAACCACCCTGTCTCTGAAGCAATGATAACCACGACTCCGCGTCAAAATACGTGTCAGATTGACCCAGCATACGTAACAATGTCCACACGGTCAGAGCACCACCTCTCACAGATCACAGAGTCCCCGAGTCCTGACAGCAGCTGCACACTGACGACGGCGCAAGCTCACTGCCCAAAAACGGCACACAGTCCAACGCCCAACGCCCAACGCCAACGCCGACGGCATTTATCCTGTCGTTACCCGTCGACAAGGTTCGGTGGTCGGCCTGTTTCAGCACCGACCGGCGGACCGGTCCCGCGGTGCCACTGTCCTGGAAGTTCCATCTGTTGGCTGAAAGTCTGCCCTGCTTTGCGAACTCTGTTCTGCCGAGCCTGCCCTGGCCCAGGTTTCGTCTGAAGGCGCTGCTTTTGGCATTCCGGTTTCCGACTTGCTAGAACGCCAGAAGAACACCAGGGTGATCCGAAAGCAACTTGTGAGAGGTTGATTGTCCCCGTCTGCAGCTCTGTGATCTGTTTGCCATCATCCGACGGCATATCGCCCTGTCCACGGGGGTGGTGTGCTGTCCGCCATGTGGTGTCTCGACGGCCAACAAACTCCGCTCCGCTTTGCTGTGCTGGGAAAATGGTAATCTACCTACCACATTCAGCAATTTGCCATTTTTCCAAAAAGTGATCCTATCGTCGGGCGCTTGCACGCCGAGTCAGCTGGTGAAGCAAACTCCACCTCTCTGCAGCGATCCAAGGCCGCGCCATATTGCGAAGCAAATGCTCAGAGTTCGTCACCATCGACGAGAAGGATCGGCCAAGATATACTATGCAGTAGGCCACGCAAGGGACATCGTCGTTGGTGAAGACGACGGCCGCGTGGATGCAACTATGCCTCGGCGGCGTTGAGGAGGAAAGAGAGGGGGCGACAACTTGACTTCGTGAATGCGGCTGCTCTTATCAACGTGCTAGCGGCGCACAGTCCAATCGTTGCTGAGTCCCATGCACCCTCAAATTTTGTGGTCGTAATTGACTTTGGGGAACCTCACCGAGACATTTTATCAGATCGCACTCGGTGTGGGTCGGTCAGCCTCGGTGAGCTGCATCCTCGGACTTGCCCAGGAGCCAATCACGCGTGCCTCTTGCTGACGTAAGTGAGGACTCCAATCAGCCTTGTACCAAAACTTTACGATCGCCGCACGTTTGTTCGCATCGCGTAACGCCCTCGCGACGGGCTTCATCGACTTTTGCAACAACCCGCCCGCCCGATTCCATCACCGAACCTGCCAAAATGGGTGTCGTCAAGGGAGGTGTCTGGACCAACATCGAGGATGAAATCCTCAAGGCCTCCGTCTCCAAGTACGGCCTGAACCAGTGGGCGCGTGTTTCGTCGCTGCTCGCCCGCAAGACCCCGAAGCAGTGCAAGGCGAGATGGAACGAATGGCTGGACCCGAGCATCAAGAAGATCGAGTGGAGCAAGGAGGAGGATGAGAAGCTGCTGCATCTCGCCAAGTTGATGCCCACCCAATGGCGCACCATCGCCCCCATCGTCGGCCGAACCGCCAACCAGTGCCTCGAACGATACCAGAAGCTCCTCGACGAAGCCGAAGCCCGCGAGGCTGGCTCGTTTGGCCTCACCGGCCCGGAGGGCGGCGAGACCCAAGCACCCAGTGCCGATGATGTCAGGAGACTGCGTCCCGGAGAAGTCGACCCCGACCCCGAAAGCAAGCCCGCCCGCCCCGACACGATCGATCTCGACGAGGACGAGAAGGAGATGCTGAGCGAGGCTCGCGCGCGTCTCGCAAACACACAGGGAAAGAAGGCGAAGCGCAAGGCGCGAGAGCGCCAGCAGGAGGAGTCGCGCCGCCTGGCTGCGCTGCAGAAGCGCCGCGAGCTGAAGACGGCCGGCATCAACATCAAGGTCGTCACGCGCAAGAAGGGGCAGATGGACTACAATGCAGATATCCCATTCGAAAAGAAGGCTGCGCCTGGGTTCTACGATACCACCGAGGAGGAGACGCGTAACGAGCAGCAGCGGTTGGCGTTCGACCCGAGAAAACAGCAGCTGGCGAGCAAGCGCAAGGGTGACGGGGATGACGATGGTGAGAACAAGCGGAGGAAGAAGGAAAAGGAACCGCCGTCTGCATCCTTCCAAGCCGCCATGAAGGCTGGACAGATGCAGAAGATCCGCGAGGCCGAGCAGAGCAGCAAGCGACGAGCGCTGAATCTGCCTGCGCCGCAGGTCAGCGAGGGCGAGCTGGAGGAGATTGTCAAGATGGGCATGGTCGGCGAGAGGGCGAACATGATGGCGCGCGAGAGCGAGAACAATGCGACTCGTGGCTTGGTCAGCGAGTATTCGACTTTGAACAACAGCGCCCCGATCAGGACACCCCGAGCACCGGCGCAAGAGGATCACATCGCGAACGAGATCAGAAACATCCGCGCCCTGACGAACACGCAATCATCGTTGCTTGGTGGTGAGAACACCCCTTTGCACGAGGGTGCCGAGTCGACAGGATTCGATGGCGTTGCGCCTCGCAAGCAAACCGTCGCAACGCCCAACCCCATGGCGACGCCGATGCATGCCAACGGCGTTGGTCAAACACCAGCTCGGGTTGGCCAGACCCCCATGAGGACGCCCCGTGACAGCTTTGCGTTGAATGCCAACGACGGCACAATGGTCGGCGCCACCCCGAGAGACGTGAAGATGAGAGACATGGCTCTGCGGAGTCAACTACGACAAGGCTTGGCGTCTTTGCCGAAGCCGAAAGACACCGAATGGGAGCTGGAGCTTCCTGATGAGCAGAAGGAGCTCGCAGCAAACGACGAGATGATGATTGAAGATTCTGCGGAACGAGACCGCAGAGAAGCCGAGTACAAGGCAGCACAGCACGCTCTGGAGATGCAGAGAAGGACACAGGTCATGCAGAAGAACCTGCCCCGACCAAGCCAGGTGGACGTCACTGCGCTCCTGTCTGTTGCAAGTCAGGTGGGGAACGAGGCGGAGGCGCTCATTGCCAGAGAGGCCGCTGCATTGATTGCCAACGACGCAGTCAAGTACCCGTCACCCAAGACTACCGTAAGCGGTGTCCCGCCTCGCCTGCAAACCATCAGCGACAACGACCTCGCCGAGGCCCGCCTGCAGATTCTGAGTGAGACCAAACCCAGACCTTCCCGGGCCGAGATCCAACAGTCCTTCGACAACCGGGGCAAGAACTCTCTGCTGCTGGGACTGGGTTGCTACGGAGACGACGAAAAAGAAGAGGAGGCAGCTATGAGAGATGCCTTTGATGTAAGTACTGAGACGAATTGATCTCTAGGAATCAGTAGCTAACGATGCCACAGTCCATTCAAGACGCCATCGTGGCCACTGCCGAAAAGGGCATTAAGCTGGAGAAGAAGCTTGGGCTGCACCTTGGCGGCTACCAGAAGAGGCAGAAGATGCTAAAGGACAAGATTGGCGAGGCCGCCGAGGCTCTAGAGAAGGCCAACAACGCTCTCAGCGGCTTCAAGACCCTCGCCATCTCGGAAGAGGTCGCCATCCAACGACGCCTGGGTGCCCTTAGAGACGAGGTCGGATTCGTCAGCAGGAGAGAGCGCGAGGCGCAGGAGCTTTACCGCAAGACGAAGGAGGAGCTGGACGCGCTTCGCAGCAACGGGGTGAACGGACACTATTAGAATGTATTGTAATGTACGATTGGCTTGTTTTGGTGAAAACACGGGCGGTGGGCTGGCTGGCTTATAATGCCTGGGCATGGCAAATTGAAATTTTTATTAGTGATCCCACCTAACGCCATTTGATGCCATGCTATTTATGTCATTCTCAACATCGTGCTTGCTTGGAAATCATGTACAGTATTATCTGAAAACCCCCTTATTTACGCGAACCAAGCCTGGGCAGCTTAATCGGCACGAGCGTCAGCACCGAAACGAAGGCAATCGCCGTACAGCAGACGAACGTCAGCCGCAGCGCCGCCTCGTAGCTCATGACAACCTGCTCACGGTACGCCTCGGGCAGCTTCACAACCTCCTCGACGCTCTGGCGCACCTTGCGGATGACCTCGTCCTTGTCGGGCCCGGTGACGAACTCGTCGAGGTAGCCGACGAGGGCGTTCTGCACGACGAGGCTGCTGCTGGCGACGCCGAGGACCATGCCGAGGGAGCGCCAGAGGATGAGGGTGCTGGTGACGACGGCCTGCTCGCGCTGGTCGGAGGCGGCGAGGACGGCCATGAAGGTGCCCGGGAACTGGAAGCCCTGGCCGACGGCGGAGGGGACGAGGCAGAGGAGGTAGAGCCAGGAGGGCCAGCCGCGGCGCATGAGGGAGAGGGCGAGGCAGCCGACGAAGAGGGCGGAGGCGCCGGAGAGCGGGGGCCATTTGAGGCGGCGGGTGTAGGTGATGAGGAAGCCGGTGGCGCTGCCGACGATGGAGGAGACGATGGAGGGGAAGACGAGGCGGAGGCCGGAGGAGGTCGCTGTTGTTAGGAGGACGGCTTGGAAGAAGAGGGGGCTGTTTTTGTCGTGTTAGTTGGCTTCCCGGATAGAGGGGGCATGGGTCAGAGGTGGAGAGAGACTTACATGTTGAACAGGATGGCGTTACTCAACAATGCGGCGAAGAAGTTTGAAAAGATGAGGTTCGCCCGCGGGGCGTGGCGGACGAGGTACAGCGGCATGATGGGCCTTCCGGCGTACGACTGCACGTACAGAAACACGGGGAAGGAGACGGCGAAGATGGCGAGCGAGGCGACGACGACGGGGTGGGACCACGGCAGGACGTTGCCGCCGAGGTTGAGGCCGAGGACGAAGAAGGTGATTGCGGTGGTGAGGAGGGCGGAGCCCTTGAAGTCGAAGGCGCGGAGGGCCTCGACGAGGGTCTCGCGCTTGGCGCCGCGCGGGAGGCCGAGGTCGTGGGGCACGGCGATGACGGCGATGATGCAGCAGATGATCAGGGGCGGGACCTGGATGCCGAACTCCCAGCGCCAGCCGAGGTGGTCTGCCATGGCGCCGCCGAGGGCCGCGCCGAGGGCGGAGCCGACGCCGTAGATCATGTTGATGTAGGACTGGTAGGCGCCGCGGTTTCTAGGGGGTGTGTTTGTGTTAGTTGGGTGTGGAAAGGGGAGTAGGGAAAGAAAGAGGTGGGGGGGGGGACTCTCACTCGATGGGCACCAGATCACTGACGATGATGCTTCCCAGGGTCATCATGCCCCC
>JABGMY010003702.1:0-15666 GCA_014705525.1 Colletotrichum sp. HC292
GGGGCCAGGACAGGAACCTCCACATGGACTTCAATGTGGAGATTCTTGGACGCCGGGTGGGGGATCACAGATGGCGGGATGTGATGGCGGGATGGCTCGATAAGATAAGGTTGCCTCGACCTGATAGATGCATTGCTTCGGGAGCGGCCTACGGCACTGCAATAGGCCCAGACAGGCGACTAAGAGATCGACGCAACATCTGAGGATCGGTATCAAAGGACCGTCTTCGTCGCTCTCTGTGTTTTGGTTGATGGCGAATTGACTTCACCACCACACCACAAAGAATTCTGAGCGCATGATTCTGAGTTCGAGATGCAGAACATGGCCAGTTATCAAGCGCGGCGGGTGTCTCTTGTTCGCATGCCCGCGTTGTTGGGGTTGGGCTGCAGCGGCGAGATGAATGTCTCAACGGGTGCCGCGGGCGGGGAGGGACCACATCTGGTGGTTAGCGAGAGTCGTGGGCTGTTTTCTTAAACAGCATCGAACCAGTTGAGATGGTGCGTTGAGAGACGGGCAGAGACAACAACGTTCCCCGAGTGGCCATGCATGGTTATCGAGGTTACACGGTTATCAACAGAGAGAAAACCGCCCGTGGAGGGAGAGGCACGGAACCTGAGACGGCATTCTTTCGATTCCCCATTCGGCTCAGACTCGGTATGCCCTCAGCTTCGCAAACACGTTCCACCCCCGCCATTTCCGTCGTGCCATCGACACGGTGCATGGCCTGATGGGACCGTGGGCTCGGCCCGTCATTGGCCTTGTTTCTCCATGCATGTGCTTTGCAAGTGTGAATGGAATGTCGCCGAGTGGCCACTTGCCAGGAACGGTCGGGTATCGATTTTCGAGGGAGAGATGGTGAGGTTGCAGATATGCCGTCTCAACAGATCCAGACTCGAGTATAAGTACTCTGGTCTCGACACTTCGAGTCCTCGGTCGATTCAAACTCAAGAGAACCTCCACTTGAAAGCACTCCAGTTACAACCATCCACACTCCCCAGTTTCAATAGTGCCGAAATCATCATGAGCGCCATCCGATCATCCTCATCAGCTCTCCTCCTTCTCGGTGGTGTTGCAACACTCCCCGGGGCCGCCTCTGTCCGCAACCACTTCCCACAACGCACATCGGCATCAGCTCCGCTCGACGCGGAGCTGGGCTACATGCAACAACCCCTCGGCCCCGCAAGCGGCCGGCCCACGACACCCGCGGCGCAAAACACCACCAAGCGCAGTGCCGCTCTGTCAACAACATCTCTGGGCTGGCAGGGTCAGGCGTTATGACTGCATCGCACAGCGATGCAAGTCGTGACGATGACAACGATTCCTTCGCGGCCCCGTGTGCATGATGGGTCGCAGTTTCGGCCCACCTCTGCGCGGGAGATGGTTGCGGTCGTGCTGAGTCGGAATCAGCAATACACGTCGGGGGCGTCAAAGACTTGGTACACGATGCCAGCACATCGGGAAATGTGATGAGGATTGGGCTTAGGAGACGGCGTCAACAGGCATGAAATTGGTTCTAGTGGGGTAACGGGATAGATATCCATGGTGCAGAATATGCTTTTTGGGACGGAATACGGCGGTGGTGTTTGGCGCAGTTATCACTTTAGGATTGAAAAGGGGTGTTAGATATCATGATTTGAATGTGACTTCAAAAAAGAATAAGCTTCTTTACCTCTGTTTTCAGATGACCCAACTCGACGTCTTCAATTGCATCTTTCTTTCCTACTGCTGGATCCTTCCCTCACGCTGATGACTCAGCTCGGTGCCTCCGATAAGCCCTTATCGAAGGCGTTGCAGGGATATCTAAGCAAGAATCGAATGAATTTTTTGCGTCAACAGCAGCTGCGTCAGGCCGGTGTCAAGTCACTCGCCGATGCCGTACAGCAAGAGTCACTCGCCGTTGCCGCGATAGGCAGAACCCAGTTCCCTTACACCCCGTTCAGGTGCTTCTCTGGCTCTGGCATTGGGGGTGCAGTTCTTTGCCCTTCTCCAATGTCTTGATATCCACCAGCGGGTTTTTCCTCGAGACCCTCCCCTCCCTTTGAACGTCGCGCTCCACACTCTCTTTCTTTTCCCTTTCTCCATGCCTGGTCGTGGACGGGCGAACATTGGACCAACATTTCGTCGCCGCACGCCTGTCTCCGCACCTCGTCCGTTTTTTGCGAAGCCCCTCGGGGAGAAGCCACTCGAGAAACCGCCTTCCGCTCCTCGACTGAACGATCGCGACGAAGCCTCACGACCTACCCCTCCTCCAGCAGCCAAAGCAGCATCTGCGCAACATCGCGCTGTCAAGCCAAAAGCCAGCACAAACACTGTGACGCCGAAGAGAAGGTCCGCGGACACAGTAAAATCCAAGCAAGATTCATCGTTGAGCGGAAGTAGGAAACGCCTCTGGAACTTGGAACCCAGACCTCGACGGCGGTCCGAACCTGATAACGTTGACGCCTTTCTGTTGGAAAAGTTCGATTTCATGCGTGCTCCCAAAGAGCTCACTGCTGCGATCAAACGTCTATCCTACAACAAAAAGCGATATAGCCTGTCAAACAAGGAGAAGGTCGTCTATCCAGGCAATCCAGACGATTTTGGTGGCAAGAGCGCCTACCTGCTCCCCAGCGACTGGAATAGAGCGACACCAGGCCGTTGGTATCTACGCTCGTTTCTGCTCACCGGACCGCCGATACGGAAATCCCCTATTCCCTGGAAACCAAACGAGCGCGTTGAAAACATGACGAACCACGTCCAAATTACTACGACCCCGACGGCGGACACGGGCGGCAGCTTGCTGTTGCACTTTGACCATCGGAGGTATCTCTTTGGGCATCTGTCAGAGGGTACGCAAAGAGCGTTGGGTCAGCGCAAGGTCGCCATGGCAAAGTTGGAAAACATGTTCATGTCTGGTCAAACGAAATGGCAATACACCGGTGGGATGGTTGGTATGATGCTCACAGTCGCCGACGTCCTCGAGGGCAGTCGGAAGGAGATTGAGAGTCAGAACCATGCCAGGAAGCAGTCCCAAAAGGCGTTGCTGGAGACGAAGGGCCCTGAGCGCGTAGAGATTCATGGAGGCCGCAACCTTACCTACAGTCTCGCTACGGCAAGGTATTTCGTTTTCAGGAAGGGCATGCCTATCCATCCAGTTGAATGCTACGACGACCCAAGGATTGCCAATCCCGAAGCCGCCACCCCTGACTGGGAGGATGATGCCATTCAGGTCTGGAAAGTCCCTATTGTTGCCGATGAGCCCTTTCCCCACCAGATCAGGTCGCGTAAGAGGAGCCATGAGGTGATGGCTGCTGAGGATGAGCAAGTGGCGGCTGATCAAACGCCCCAGCCCACGCTGTCTCCACAAGCACAGGAAAGGCTCAATCGCGAAGGTGTCGCCGCTGTGGTGGAAGACATGTTCAACTCGGACTGGAGCAAGGACACTCTTTGTGAGACGAAGCTGCACAACGTTTCCCTCCCCGCCACGATTTTCGTGAGAAAGAACGGGCAAATCGAGAGATACAAGGGCCCTCTGCCTGGCGACAAGGGTCCCGTCCCCGATATCGATGTACTTGTGCGATTCCCCTGGCCCGCCACTAAAGTCGCACGTCTTCCAAACCCGAGTCAACCTTCCAACATGTCTGTTTGTTACATTGTCAAAAACAAAGGTCGTCGAGGAAAGTTTAACCCGCAACTCGCCAAGCAATACGGCATCAAACCGGTTGAGTTCAAACATCTAGCAGCTGGACAGACTGTCAAAGGTGCAGATGGTGTCGATGTGACACCTGACATGGTGTTGGGTGAGCGAATCAAGCCATGCGGATTCGCGTTGGTCGATATCCCAAGCTTGTCAGCTGTGAAATCTTTTCTTGCAAGGCCAGAATGGAAGAATTCTAGCCTGATGGAAAATGTGCCCATCTTCTACTGGCTTCTCGGTCCGACTGTCATCGACGACACCCGCATTCAAAGCTTCATGAGGGAAAGGCCTGGTGTGAACCACATCGTCCTGGCCCCACAGACAAGCCCAAACATGGTGACCATAGAGTCTTGCGCCATTTTGTTGGCAAAGCTACGACGAATCGACCCAGACCGCTTTCCTCTCCTCAACTTTGACAACAGCGTTCGAGACCTGTCTTTCATTGGCCCGAATGTACAGGCAGGCCGCGTTGGTATGAAGGCGATGCTCTCGCCAGGCTTTAGCATGAAGAACGACGAAATTCATCCGTTCCCGACGTTTGAAGAAGTCAATGCAATTCCGGAAGAAGTTCTTGCACTTGCGGATGAGGCAAAGGCCGCGATCAAAGAGCCTAAGTTCATGGCGGAGGTTGAGCAAGTCGAGAAGGACATCCCCAACAGAGACGCCGAAATTATACCCCTCGGTACTGGGTCCGCTCTACCATCCAAGTATCGTAATGTTTCTTCGACGCTCATTCGTGTGCCGCAATATGGCAATTACATCCTCGACGCTGGCGAAAACACAATGGGTCAGCTGCGACGGGCTTTCCCCGCTGACGAACTCGTCCAAATCATTCAGAATCTTCGTTGCATTTTCATTAGCCACATGCACGCAGACCACCATCTCGGCACAGCGAGCCTACTGCGTGCATGGTGCGACGCCACCGAACATCTCAACCCTCGCCCTAAGCTCGTTATCTACTGCCCCATGAGCATGCAACTGTTTCTACAGGAGTACGGTCGCATTGAAGATATCGGAACTGTCAAGGGCCGCCGCATCGAGTGTCGCAATGTTATTTGGCCCAATGGCGACGACCAACTCCCGAAGGACGACCCAACGAGGCTCGCCTCTGCCGTCCTCGTCCCCGTCAAACACTGCCAAAACTCCTACGCTCCCGTCTTCAGCTTCCCCTCGGGCCTGAAGATCGCCTTCTCCGGCGACTGCCGACCCAGTGACTGGCTTGTCAAGGCCGGCAAGGGCGCCACCCTCCTAATCCACGAGAGCACCTTCGACGACGACAAGCAGGGCGACGCCATCGCCAAGAAGCACTCCACCATGTCCGAGGCCCTCGATGTCGCGTACCGCATGGGCGCCCGCCGCGTGCTTCTTACGCACTTCTCGCAGCGCTACGCGAAGGTCCCCATCGCCGAGAAGCGGGAGACCGCGGACGGCTCCGATCAGGCCGTTCTGCTTGCTTTCGATCAGATGCGCGTCAAGCTGGGCGAGTTCCGCCAGGCTCAGAAGTTTTTGCCTGCGATCAGACGCTACTTTGAGTTGACTGGCGCGGATTAGATAGACGGCTAGATGTGGAAATGAAAATAGAAGATATCTCCAATCACCTGCAGCTCTGATGGCGCTGCCAACTATAAATATTTGATAATGAGACCAGCATGGGAGCACCATTGTTCAAGCTCCAGAACTGTAGCTTGCAGCGACTTACGCCATGCCCTTCTTTAACAGAACTCAACCATCCCGGGGGGCACCACATCGTTTCCCTTCTCCATCCCAATCGTCCGTGTCACTGCCACAATCGTCTTAAATAAGGCGGCCGAGCTTCTTTCATTGAATTCTCTGCCTCCATGGTATGCTGTTCTCCTGATGAGACGCGATTGCTGCTCAGACTTTGATGATACCACGTACGCTGAGATAGTGAAAGGCCACCAGAATTCTTGATGCTGTTTTGAAGTCCGGTTGAGAGAGAACTGCAGATAGCCCTTGCATTTATTTCTTCGTTATGCGTTTTGTACTCCTTGCGTACAACACATATCCTAGACAATTCCCACGATTGAATGCGTCATCAACGCGAAAACCAACCCGGCAGGAATGCAAGAGTTCGGCTCCCCTTGAGTGGTCCAGCTGCGAACTCTTTGCCGCACAATGTCAGGGCATGAAGAATATACATGGTAACCATCATTTCAAGCCCCATGAAGTAAAAGACCCAACGGAATCCAATATCGCTAACCTGCACATAAGTTTCATATGATTCTGGGTCTTGTAGCGCTATGTCCGAAAGCGGAACGACGACCAACATGAAGGCAAAGAAATACACGATGAAGCAAAAATAAGAAAACGAGCGAAGTACTCCCGGATGGTCAAGCCATCTTTCCATTCCGATCCCAATACGGATGGATATTATGCAAGCGCAAGGGTAGCTTACGAGCACTAGATAGATGAAACCAAACTTGCTGATCCATAGTTCAACCGGTGATAGTCGATAAGCTGCCGTTTCTGCACTGTAATAGAACATTGTCGAGAAAGCGATAAGCGTGGCGCCTAGGACGTTGAAGAACAATGATCCTACACAGACTGGTAGCCAAAGAGCATCTCTATAGTTGTCTAGGTCAGGAACAAGAAAGCTTTGCGTGTCCTGATCATGGATGACGTTGTGTATCTCAGGTGCGGCTTGTTGTGCGCCAGTGTTGGATGAATCTTCCGTTGAAACTTGGTCCCCTGTTCCCGGAGTCTGGTTGTCTTCAAGATCATGGCTTCGACGTTGGAGCGCAATGGTTTCTGGGGCTCTTCTTTGGCCGGTCTCGTCTATGGCGTTCAATTCTATGTAATGGGCAGTGTCCGAGGGTCGATTGGTCGTGAAATGAAAAACGAAGATTCCAATTGTCGTGAACAGTGGGCCGATAAGCAGAATGACTGGCAGTATCTGTCCAAATGTCCACAAATTTTCTTCCGAGAGCGATGTGTCATTGTACTTGAAGTTTCTTGCGTTAAGAAACTTGGCATTGCCCCATAGCAATATTACCAAGAGCCAGTAAACCTGGCAGTGACCGCCATGAATCAGCCAACAAGCCAGGTACTCAATCGGCGATGGTGCTTACTTCAAATAGTGTGGAGCTGTACAAGTCGAAGCTGAGACGGAACATGAAGAATACCGCCAATATTGGTTTAAAGACCAGCTTAGTTCTCAGGGACTCGAGTTGCGCATTGGATGAATGAGGTTTTGCGAGATTCCTCAACATCTTCTTGGCCCAGCTTCCAATTGGATGTCTTAATTTGCCCCTGAGATTCGCGGAAAGGGGACGGAACAATTTCACGGACCGGCTGACGAAGCCAAAAATGAGGAGAAAGACAGAAAGAACCATGGCCTGCCATTCCTGGTCCTGTCGCGCTTTGTCGCGCTCTTCGAAGGTGCCAGTATCTTGATTGAAATAGCACACTGCAGGCGCAGAAAGTTGAGAAAAGAACCCGGTGGGCACCATTCCAACGACCAGAAGGACGAGGAGTGAAAGCATGAGACCAAATCGTACATATTTCGCCCATACGTACGTGTTGAGGTGCGTTCGAAGAACTGTTAGTCCAGACAAGTGTGTTACTGCAGAAAACCAGGCTATGTAGACTGCGAGTTGCCAGTGGTATGCATCGAGTCCACATGGGAGGAGGATGTAACTAGTTATGAGTATGCCCAGACCGGTTACAACTTGAATATCGCACATGGTAATGATAGACTTTGCAATGAGGTTATTCCCAGTTGACACGAAAACTAACGAGAAATGAATCCGACTTTGGCTTCTCATCGAAGAGAACCTACCTCGTTGAATGCTGCGCGGAAGCGACGGGACCCATTGAGTGGGAGATGCCATGTTTTCCGAAAGGATTTGAGGAGGCGATCGTCCACAGGGTTTGGTTGCCATGGTACCACACCCAAAGGGTTACCGCGCTTTGTGCGAGTTTGAAATGGGTCTTCGTCTGGATCGAACGCCAGGATGTAGTCTGCAATCACCAAAAGTAGTACAAAATAGGCTGTTCCAAAGAATCCAATCACAACCTGAGAAGAAGTTTAGTTTTCAATGCTATTTCAGACATTCATTGAAGTATGAACTGTGCTAGAAAGCTTTGCTTACCCCGTTGCCTGATATGTCAGCGTATGGCTGGATACTTGAAACGTTCCCTTTTGTGCAGTCAACGCGAGGGCACCATTGGGACACTCCATCTGACATATTCATGTAGAATGCTCGGATGCCGGCTTCCAAGCCCAGAGCCGAAGACTGTAAATAAGAGATGTGACGTCTTTGTAAAAAAAAAGAACAAAAAGAAAAAGGAAACGTTTGAAATTGAATTGCAAGCACCGGGTAATATGTCATTTGGCAACAGTTGTCTCTGCTGCCTACGAGATGTCATCATCGTGATACGTCGCACCATAAGCTGACGTCAGAGGATGGATCCGTATGACAAGGCACAGAACAAGTGATAGTGTTAATTGGTTCATTGTATAATTGCACTTTACATGTTTATCTACTTCTGCACTTCATGTCGAGTCGTTATGACCAAAGACTAATTACGAACCTGTGATCCATATCGAAAATGCTCTCGTGATATATACGTTGAAACAAAAAGCCAATAGTACTCCGTGATACTCGAAAATCTTAAGCAACCTTTGATTCAAGGCGCTTGGAAGCGAATGTGAGTGTGAGGCCAGGAACGGATAAGTCTGCTTTGACACAAAAGCTGAACTTGAAGCAGAGAACCTCTGGTTCTGGATTGTCTCCACCCTGGATCAGCAAGATCCTAACAGTTCCCCAAGGAGTTGCCATTGAGACCTCTTGTGAGATGTGAGGATGGCCTTCCAAAATACCACCAGGCGCCTGTATTTGCTTGACTTTTGAGTTTAGATGGGGTATCTCGAATACAACATCGCTCATCCATGGCTCTAGCGAAACCTGTTCATGTTGTCGAGGCGGTAACGCGGAGTTTTGTTGTGCTGGCCTACTTCGGGCCCAAATACGATTTGCAGACGAGCCGTGAGCTTGAACCATCAGCCGTTCCATGATGCTGCTAATGAATCGAGCGTTTTCGTCTGGAAGGATAAGTGAGTTTTTAATCGCTGCATCGTTCAGTGCCATGAGCAGCGCTTTCTGCATGAGCATCAGCGGCATAGCGAGGTCGTTTTGCACCGGTTCTCGAATTTTGATTTTGTTCTTCTCGAATTCGACGAGATTGATGGTTGCAAGGTCCTGCATCGGCACTTCTGGCCGGGATATGACAGATGTCAACGACGATGAAGTGAGAAGTACTCTCATCTCATCTTGCATTCTTTGAGTTGCCTCCGTAAGCTTGACAACCTTGTCGATCTCTTTGCGAACAACAACATCGCTGCGCCTAAGGAACTTTTAGCAGGGATGTTTTTGCCATAGCCTGCAACTCAGTGTGTGCTGGCATTAGAGCGCTGTGAATACCTTCCAGTGACTGATAGTGCGGAAGCCAGCGAAGTCCCAAGATGATGCAAACGACAACAGGCTTCCTTGGTTGTTGACTCTTCCATGGCCCAGCGGAAAGTCTTTGCCATCTGACTGAACCAGCCGTGGCATGGAGATACTTGTGCTGCCAACAAGATCTTACTCAAATGATCAAACTCTTGGCTGAAAAGGGTAAGAATTGTCTTGATATGCGGCAGAGAGTGTCCATCTTCGAGGACGAAAGCTGAGCTATGGTACTCTTGAAGAAATATTCTCGCCCCTGCGACAATTGACGATGACGTTGTGATTTCCGCGAGGAGCTGTGCTCTGGATGTAGGCGCAGCTTTGCAACGTTGATAAAGCTCATAGAGTTGTTTGCCGCTTTTAAAGACAACATCGGCGAGAGATATCATTCCTGAGATATTGGCAGCCAACGAGAGACGATCGCTTTCATTCATCATGTCGATTTCAGAGCTATTGTATGAGCTAGGTACCAGCGGTGAGAATCGGATCCTTGAGGTGGTTAGTCTGTGGAACCATCCCCGCCAATTTGTACGACGTTGCGAAAAGAGGAGATAAGCATACACACCCAATCATGAACAAGTTTGACAAATGTGGAAAGAATCCCAAAATTCTCGGTGTTTCTTTATTTCCTGCCCCATACCGAACCAATCTGGCTTCTGGCTAATGTCATGCCACAGAATTTAATGGGTAATCTACCAACCGCTGGCAGAAATGCATCTCTTCTGGGCCTAACTATACAAAATGTTCAGCATGCCTCATGCCGTTGGCTTATGCCAAATTTGCACGCTTCACATGAACTTTTGCACGGCCATCACAGCGATGGTTTATCAATCCTCGCTGGCAGAGACCATGGTATTATGCAGCATACATATTATAACAGATATCGATTGGCAGTCATGACGTATTTGACTATCGAGTCCTCAGACTTTCCTGTACAAAACTGGACTGAACCACGATGGAACGCCCGTTGATGTTCTCATCTGACCCTGAAGCGGCGGACATACTCTTCCCAACACCGTCTCCTGCGGTTATCCTATTCGTGAGACCAATCTCGTCTCCCTCTTCGTCGAGCTTCACTCTGCCATCTCCGCCACTGCCAAAGTTAAATCTCGAACCTCCATATGTGAATAGTGCGCCAGCCCCTTTTTGCGAGTTACCCCCTGTGCCCCCTTTTCCCGATCTCCATGGTGTACTGGCTGATGATGGGCCTGATTGGCCATTGCTTCGCTGACTAGACGATAGCTTATGACGGACGAGATGTCGAAGAGGCGCTAGGTGGGGGAGGCAAGCAGATACTATGGCAACCGACGGTTCGATTGCTGACCAGATGAACACGGGGCCCATCATCCAGGTAATGTCTGTGGATTTAGAGAACTTGTCTAGATACCAGATTCGGACAACACTGGCGACGCAAACGCTATCAAACATATCAACCTTTGAATTTCCACAAAGAAGGGATAAGGGGCTAGTCGCACAAGCTACCCAGAAGCATGATGCTGCATACGGCCAGCTTCTTCCTCCCCGACATCTGCAACTTCAGAATTTGTGGTATCGGAAGGAGTAGAACTATTATGTCGTTGATCATGTTGATGATACCAAGGGCGAGGTAGAATGTGTTCAGGTCGATGCATGTTCCTTGCGCTCCAATGAACTGGTCCCAATAAAAGTGCAAGGGTTTGCAAGCGTTGCCCATAGTTCCCCAAATGACGATCGGATAGGCAATGGAGAGGAAGTAGCCCGTAATCAACGACAATCTGAAGGAAGGCACTCTTGAGATGAAGACGCGCTGGTAGAAGAGAAGGATAGAGATTTTCGTCGCGGCGCAGGCGGTGCCATAAGCAAACGTGTAGGCGTAGAGAATCTAATCACAGAAGATTGTGGTTAGAAACGAGAGCATAATCATCGGAGGCGCCAACTTGCCTGGAAGACCTTCGTAAGACCAGGGAGCGTGAAGGACCAGATATGGTTGCCGGCGCCATACGTACCGCCGGCGATACTCAGGCCGACCGTCGCGCCGACGAGTAACTATCACCAAGGTCAATCCAACAATCAGAGCAATATCGTCTTGTAAATACACACCAGAGATCCAATGATAGCCCAGTCATCAGCCTTTAAGTCATGCCCTTGAAGAAATCTGGACAGAATTCTCAAAGCCACAGCCGCGGAAGCGAGGACCGCGAGAACAATAACTGCAGCATTGTTCTGCGCAACGCTGCTCTCAGCGATGTCGATACCGTCCGGCGGCGGTCCAAACACAGCAACAATGTCTGCATTGGGTTCCATCATCAAGGAGAAGAGATCGAGAACCCGGCACGAAGCAACGCCATGGTGGATGGGGGCGGAAAGACATATTTTACGGCGCACATATTTCCTCGACCACGACAAGAAAGATTTTCGTCGTGCAGAACCGAGCAGCTTTGGCGGGAAATGGCTGCGGCAGAGTCTCTACGCGGAAGGAGCGCCGGTTGCGGGAAAAGCAATTCTGGACGCGAGTCTGAGCTGGAATTCAAAGATTGGGCTCGTGCTGGTTGTTGGTTCTCGTTATCCCAGACATAGTCTCCACAACCTTGCAGACTGGTTGATGAAGACCCAGATATTCAGTGGTTGTGGAATACAGCTTCCGTGCACAGTCACATTCGGATCGGCTCCTCTCTTAGCATGAGAAAAAGATGTCGTTGGCCGTTGGTTCATATCGTATGATACTCTTGTGGCCTGTTCCATAAAGTGGGACCGTATATGCATGTGTAGTTTCTCCGTACAGGGAACGAATGCACAGACGAGGAGATGCTGTTGGTTCTCCTCTGGAGGCGGCTCGGGCTGCCAGGGTCCCAGGCATTTCATGACGACGATTCTGCGGTTGTCCCTGGTATCTGCAGCTCATTGTGGCCCTTGAAATGTGATGAGCATTCTTCACATGCATCCGGAAGAAATGGACGAACAAGTCGAGGAGGAGGTCCGATGCATGATAGATTTGAGGTTCGTGGACACTTCGACCTATCCCTTGCGGTTATTGAATTCCTAGATCAGTGATATGTGTCGAACAACAGAAGAACACCTATCGGTTGTACACACGTAGCAATAAATAAATCAGGGATGTACGACGATGCCTCTATCTCGATGCTGTTACGTTGTGCTTGAGCTTAGCCGCTGTCATGTAAGGAACTCTCTAGCATCTTTTCGGGTTGCAGGGGCGGGGAAGTAATCCCTAGCGGGCCGACTTGGCTTGCATGGATCGTTAAGCGGTGGTCTGGGTGCAACTTCGTTGACAAGGATCTCCAACTTCTCCGGTCAAAGTTCAAAAGCAGTAGGTGATCTGACGATGTGTTGCGGGCAGCTGTTGGCAGTTTCAAAAGAGATTAACAGCTCGCCTCACCTGAAGGTGTAATGCGAAGAATAGTGAAGATGTTCTGCATGCTCACCAGTATCCTGTCGGTCTTGCCCCGTTTGGAGTGGCCGGGATGAACTTTGGTCCACTTGTTGGTACGGGGTTGCAGGCATCTCCAACCCGTACCTGGCATTAACCATGGCGACCGTTAGTCTTTAGGACGAACATACAATGAAGTGATGAGAATGTACATCTGAGGCGCAGCAAAAATGCGTCGGAGGAAGTCTGGCCGACCCTGTTACAACTCAAGACGGTAAAATAGGCCCTTCAGCATTCTGTGCTGTCATTAAACCAGTCTCGCCCCTCTCCCTACCCTTCGACTGTTTTCACTGATTTCTGGAAACCGAATTATTTCTCGACAACATATCATTGCCATGGGCTCCTTATCAGGCTGGACGGAGATCCCTGATCTTACGCCTCTCGAGCGTATCGGGCCGAAAGGCTACCTTCGTTATGTCTTCCCGTTCCAACTCCCGGATGGCTACGATCTCGAGGAGGCAGCTTCGGTACTCCGCACGGGATATGAAGCCGCCCAGAGAAGAATTGCGGTCCTTGATTGTGAGGCTGTTCCAAACCCAGACGCCAAGCAGGCCGGTACTCTAAAGCTACAGAGATTTAGCTCAGGCGAAGTGGAAGGCATCGCTGTCAAGGATTTGAGAACACCAGGGGCCTTCCCGATGACCTATTCGGAGCTCAAGTCCAAAGCCTTCCCTGTGTCTGCTTTCGATGCCAACACCATCATGCGCCGCTCGGTCTGGCCCTCTGCGGGGGAGCGTCTTCCTGTCTCCCTTCCTCAAGCCAACTTCATCCCAGGGGGCATGATTCTCTCCTGGTGCATCTTTCATATGTTTGGCGATGGCAACACCTTTCTCACCTGGACCAAAGTCTGGGCGGAGGAGTGTCGGCGTGCCCAAGGCCTTGACATCACCGACCCCTTCAAGCTTGATGAGGCTCTGATCAGAGATCGTCAACGCATCATGAAGCCCTCTGGAAAGAATAAGGGCAACCCCGAGGACCACCCGGAATACACCATCCTCCCGTTTACACCCGAGGGCATGCCACCTAACATGCTCTCCGAGGCCCACCGCGGGCAGGTCTTTTATTTTTCCCCTGAGTCCCTGGCTAGACTTAAGGCAGAAGCATCTCCTCAGAATGCGACAGAACCAACAAACCAGAAATGGATCTCCACCAATGATGCTCTTTCTGCCCTTCTTTGGCGCACGGTCATGGCTGTACAATCTCCTCCTGAAACTCTCGAAGGCGACCCGGTTTCCGTCTATAATATTGCCATAGATGGTCGCCCGCGTACCGATCCGCCGGTCCATCCTCACACTATGGGTTGCTTCCTTGGCTATGTTGCGGCCTCCGCTCCGATTCGAAAGATGCTTGGCTCAGCAAGCCTAGCTGACCTGGCAATATTGGTCCGCCAAGCTCTACTTCGAGCAGATAGCCAGTTCGTCGACGATGTTGCGACGTTGATCGACACCGTGGAAGATGTCAACCGGGTCCTGCCCACTGCTTTGCTCGATGTTCCGGGTAATAACTGTATTCAGAGCTCCTGGGTCAATTTCTCCTTGTACGATGTTCAGTGGGGTTCATCTCTCGGTAACAGCATTCAAGCTGTTCGTTCTCCGCATGTTGGAGTTATCAACGGGTTGCAGGTTGTTCTGCCAATTTTGCCGGATGGTGGAATGGAGATTCTCGTTGGTGTTGAGGCCAACTGTTTGGACAGGTTGATGCATGAGCCTTTGTGGATGAAGTTCGCTGAGCCACGATGAGCTCCATTGCTGTTTGCATTTCATTTACTGGGTGTTTTTTTGAATAATGCTATTGCGGTATTCCATTGATTCTGGTTACAAAATTTTCCCCAAACATCCTTATGATCCAAAGGCCCAGCGTGAGGACAGGATCAGTGATCGCCGATCTTTGCATCATTCTACATTACTCAAGAGGAGCTCAAGCTAGGCTTTCTCTCTGTGTCCAAGCAAGTCTGCTGAAGGCTTGAAGCCTAATCTGGTTTGCGCATTCGCTGAGTCGTTTAGATCTTTCTTGGCATTTCTCGCTTCAAAGGTCTGGAGCTCACATGGCTCGCGTTTCAGCTTCTTCTGAACAATGGAAAGACTAGAACACGCTACACAAACAACCTTATTTCCCCAGTCCGACAAAGAACATTCTTAGCTTAGTCACTCTTTCATTTTGCGTGTTGCTGGCTATTCGTTTCGGCCTGGAGCTAATGCTAAATCCGGCCCTTACCGCCCAACGAATCAAAGAAAACATTACCTGGAGAGCTGTTAGTCACAGTTAGAATTGAGCCAGTGGTGCAGATCAACGCATAATCCTACACGTGCCTTACAATGGGTGTAACACAGCCACGAGTAACTGCCGTTAGTTTGGGCCACTTAACTTTCGAACGTTAACCGAGAAAACCGGCTGTGACAAGGCAAGCCATCAGAGAGACGGTTTTCACGTTGGACTACCGGTACGAAGGATACCTTCCTAATGCAGCGGGTTTCGTTGATGATCGACTTCTCAGGGCCAGCGCTGCCGCAAGTGCAAGTCACTTGGCAAGTAATACAAGCCAATCGGCGAAGTTGACGCCATCGCCACCACCCAAGTAAGCAATTTATCACCCCTCGATTGAATTGTTAGACTTGATGTCATTATTTATAAATAGATCTGACCAATAGGAGGCTGTAGATTGGTCGGCGCCCCAGTTTTCCTGGCATGTGCAGTCACTGAAACATGACACTATTGCCAACATCACGATGTCTCTATATCTAATTGATACTCTACGAACTGCCCACAAAATACCAGACTTTGGGCAATACCTTCGAAACTTTCTGAAGGGGTAGAAATCATCACAGCGGTTTGAATGATATAAAGAGCATCGCGATTGGACTTCTTTCGCGAAAGATATTCATCATCCCATATCTTCCTCATCATTTACACCCGTACACTTGTACTTCTCACAACGTCGACTGCTGCCACTGCCTCCTCGTTTGCCTCCAACGCGTACGTGGTTTGGAGCGCCCCTCGCGCCCGAACCTCGACCCAAGTCGCGGCTGCCCTTACTGCCGCCATCCCTCCGAATCCTACGATCGACGACCTACCTCGTATCGTCGTGGGTAACCGGAGGT
>JABGMY010003708.1:0-20978 GCA_014705525.1 Colletotrichum sp. HC292
GATCGGGAATCCAGATCCAGAATATACTCAACTAGCTTCTCTTCTTCAAGCGTAGTCAATTTCCGCGAGTTAGGCATAACGTCGCGTCGTGACGGTTTTCCCTTTAATCGGCGACTTAGTGTTCGATAATTAACTGAGTAGATCTTTCCTGCGGCTCGCGCACTGAGTTTAGGGTCTTTTCTAATAGCCTGAAGAGCAAGCTGTATAGCGGGTTCTTTATTAGGACGTGTCATTTTGTGTTGTGGTTGAGGTAAGGTGAAATATGTTGAGGTGTTGTAGGTAAGATTTCGTGAGACACTCGCTTGTCTGAGACACTCGCTTATCAACTACGTTACTTTATATAGATATATATAACTAGGGATATATAAGAGGTCCCTATTACTCTAACTACCCCCTATATATCTAGTAAACCGCTTCTATTAACTACTTCTACTTTATAGCGATTATATTGTTACGACCCGTTATGCAGGAGTAACAGATAACCGACCCACTTGGGCGTCGGGCGGCTAAGACAGGACATTTGTACCGCAGGATCACGGGAACAACAGGGACTCACTCGGAAACGGAAGAACTATGGTACAAGTCACGTGAAGATAAGATAACGATCATTTTGGATCAAAATGATCCAACACGACTTGGGGGCCAAACGATCATTCTAAATCAGAATGATCCAAAACGATTCCAGGTACCAAGGAACATGTTCAGGATTAGACTTGTATATAGTATGATCTGAGCTCATCTCATGGTCAGACTTCCATAGCTCTTCAACAATCAACTTGTGATTATCCTCGAGATACTTTCAGCTCACCTTCACTGCGAATAACTTGTTGAGTCTAAGACTGATCACCTTAGCCTCTGAAGACCTGATCTACTACAGCCTGCGACTTACGACCTGCGACCACGACCCCAGTGTACTGTTTTAGTGTCAATCCCCAACTTCTGTTAGCAGACCCTACTGTCGGATAGCTGACCGTAACAACAAGCCGCGAAAGCTCGGTCTCGGAGACGGTGCCGTCTCGTGCCGTCCAGAGTCTGTCGCCGGAGGGACACTTTGGAACGAACCCCTTTGTGGTGTTGGAGTCTTTCCCCAATGACGCCAACAGTGAACCCTGACTCGCATTCCCACACTAAAACGTTTTTACCCTCGTGCTGATCTCGATTGGAGTGACGCACGTTTCTGCGAGGCCAAAGCTTAATTCCCCAAGGGAGTCTAGGGGGTCCCTTACTACGGGAACTCGCTGTCCCAGTGTCTGTGTTGTCGGGCCGGAGATCGTGAACAGGTATGCATGGGCAGAGAGCGGACAATTCACCGCTGTTAGGGCTTAGCCAGCCCGTTTCTTATTACTTAATTCTTTTCTGGGACGGCATCTCCCGAGTCCTGGCGGCATTCAGAAGACGCGGCTGTGAGAGGTTTGAGCGTTGGCGGCAATCCGGTTGCACCGGCGTCCAACCCGATCTCCGCGCCGTCCGTCAGGTTGCAGTCGTTCCCACGGCGCCATTACCAATATCCAGACCGTGCCTTGTTCTCGCGGCAGCTTCCCAGCCCCGCCTCCAGGGGAGCCTGGCGTAACTGTCCGGAGATCATCGTTGCAGCCATCTCACTTGGAACGGGGTGGCGAACTCCCATGTGCCCCAAAAGCAACTGCATACTTCATTTGCCGGCCGCCAACCGGCTACAGAGAAAGTCTGTTCGATGCAGAAAGACACCGCAAGAGGTAAAATTTGCCCATAAATCCTTGGCAGCCAGCTAAAACGGGTTGGGTCTGAACGTTGCCCACGGACAACTTGACGCCTGCAGGGTCCAAGGTTATCCAGTTCGGCCAGCACTGACGTTCCCGAGTCGGGGATAGGGAATGTTCGACGGCGTTTGCTCTGCAGACCAGTCACTGCGCTTGTGTCGCACCCTCCATTCCACACCAACCTTCGAATAAACTCCCCCAGACTGCCACCACACGCCGGCTTGATTCTTCAGATTCTAGCGTGTCTATTCGCCATCATTGTTAGCGCGGCACAGAAGTTCCGATGAGAGGCGGTCAATGGGTTCCAGGCCTTCATATGGACAGCCGTGCCCCAACATTTTCACGCCCTTCGTGGAAAAGTTTCCCTGCCCAGCAGCATTTCTCGCTCTTCTCTCTCGAGTCCCTGCGCTTCGGTCGGGGATGAAGGTGGACGTCTCGTCCAGGATCCTTCGCAGTCGACTGATGATCATCGACATCTAGCGTCACGATGGCGGGAACTCTTGTTCCTCCGTGGTACGAGGAGCATCCTCCTTCGATTAACGATATGAACATCGCCAGCATGTTTTGGGGGTTCACGCTTGGGGTCGGGCTATGGAGCGGGGTTAAAGGGTACCGACAGACCCTGGCGAGCTGGAGAAGGATACACAGGGTCAACACGTATGTGTGGTTGATATGGTCCGAATGGATCGCGAGTATGGTCATTGGCATCGTATCTTGGTGCTACTTGACCGGCAGGATTGACGCAAGGTATGCGCAGCAAATCCACATCCCAAGCAACCAAAGCTGACAGCTTTCTAGCTTCGAATACTTCTTCTTCCTTCGTAAGTTCCATCGAGTACGACCGACCTCTTCGCGGCGCCGTTAACGAATCGGCTCTTCCAGTCATTCTGTGGTCTATTCAAGTCCAATGTCTGATGCAAATCATCATTAACCGTATCGCGATTTTGATACCGATTCAGTCGCATGCTAGCCGGCTGAAGTGGGGCGTGTTCGGGATCCTGCTCGCGATTAACATCAGCGTCTTCTGTATATGGATCCCTGCGCGTCTTCAAATCAACCATACATACATCCATGTCAACGAGATTTGGGACAGGATCGAGAAGGCAATTTTCTTGATTGTCGACGCAAGCCTCAACCTCACCTTCATCTATCTCGTCAAGTCACGCTTGATTGCCAGCGGCCTGACAAAGTACACGAGGCTATTCAACTTCAATCTTCTTATGATTGCAGTGTCCATGTCACTCGACGTAAGTATCCATACGAATGGCACCGTGTGTGACGTAACGCTCAACTAATTGAATGCAGGTTATCTTGATAGGACTCATGTCTCTTCCAAACACCCTCATGTGAGTACACCCTCTTTCTAGTAATGTTCACGGACACTGACAGCATCAGCTACGCACAATTCCATCCTCTCGCCTATCTCCTGAAATTATATATCGAGATGGGCATGGCCGACCTCATCGCCAAGATAGTCCGCGAGTCGCATTCAATGAATGCGCACCTTGAATCCAGGAGGAACAGTAACGAAGGCGCACCCAATCCAAACCAAAAGAAGTCAATATCAAGATCAACGGAGTCACGATCCAGGAGGTTCTCCATGCCATATCTTGGCAATCGATTCGTCCTATCTTCAGAAGAGACAGCTTCGAAGAGAAATTCAGGAGAAGACAACCATGATCTCGGCCAGCAGGAAAGCTCAGGGTCAGGACGAATAGTGCAAACAGAAATTCCTAGGCGGCCGCGACCCATGTCTCGGCGTCTGACAGCACCAATCGTCTTGTCTCCACTAGAGATTGCTCGGCACTCGAACTCAAGCCAACCAGACTCTGGTAGTACCATTGTGGACCACGAAGCGACGGAGTATGTTTGATGACCGATCCGGGCAACTGATGATACCCCAGGAGTTATGGGCGCGCGAAAAATGTTCAAGAGCTGAACAATGGTACTTGGTGTCGGCGGAGTTTATAGGTTAATGATTTTATGTGGCAGGATGAAGTCCACTGATTTCTCAAGACTCGATGCCTTCCAGTGACGATACGTAATTGCCGTGTTACTCGCAAACGACTAGATTAGCAGCCCAGGGATGCCCACTATCGGCAATCTTTCAAGCATGGGGTAGCTTGACGATGATGGTCCGCTTCGCGTCACGAATCCAACAACTCCACCTCAAGTGGATTCCGGCGTTGTGGCAGAGTGGTCTAATGCGCAAGACTAGAAATATTGTTCCTTCGGGAGCGTCTGTTCGAATCAGGCCAACGTCGAAAGCGAATTTCTTTTGTTTCTCAGTGCAAAGGGTTAGTAGGAGCAATGTTGCAACTCGTACTTCCTTTCTCAAATGAGAATCCTCAGATGAGGAAGGAAGGTTTCTTGTTCATCTCAGCTGCATCTACGTGTCCTTTTATCTTCGACCTTGATGTCCTATCCCTTGATATCCTACCCCTTGATGTCTTACTCAGTGCCGAACATAGCCGAGAGCATCCCATGTGACAGGCCTAGCCTGTTACACTCAGAAACAATGAGTAAAGATAGAAAAGCTTTTGTAGAATTCGAATAAGTTCGTAACTACGGAGTTGGCTGTGCTACATTCATGTTTGTTCCCTCATCCACCCTGCCTGTTTTAAATAGTTGGCATTCTCTATTGCGGAAAAGACGAGTTTAAGACGAGTCTTCCCAACGTATTTTACCCTTGCATCCAATTCAAGTTATTCCTAAACTTAATAAGCAGTTTGCATTGAAATTATGATATTCTCACATTTACCTCGATACGAACAAAGATGTTGCTTTCCTTGGTTGTGTAATTCTCAGTTTTCGTGATCTAGCTTGACATAGGCTGATATGAAGAATCAAGAAATTCTCCGAAGTCGATGGTCGATAAGAAGTCTGTGCCGTCGTCTGGCCAATTGATATTCAGGGTAACTCCTGGGTCCGATTCAGCGACAGTGATCAAATCATTGATCTGCTCTATCATGGGACCAGACTCGTATGAGATCGGGTCTTGAATGTCGACATTGCTTTTCAAAGCCGGAGATTGTACTATGCAGTTCTCATTCTCAGTCTCAATCTTGCTTGGGGAGGAATGAATGGGGGCTAGCTCTTGCAGTGGCGGCGATCTGGAGCATTCTTTGCCCCGTTCGCGCGTATCGGCATTGAACTGGTCCAGCAGAATTTCCATAGTGTTCGTCAGAACCTCTGAACTAAAATCGTGGATGCCTCTCTCCGCCGCTGACATGGTTTCGAACTCTTCGATCGTCGATGATTCAGAACCAGAGCTTCGTTGGCGAGCATTTGAAATTATGCTATGGCAGTGCTCCCTCCAGTACTGCCGAACCGTGCCTATCACCTCCTGCAACTCCGTCCCAAGATAAGGAGACTTAGGTTCCTCTCTCTGTGGGAACAGTATTTTCCAAATACCAAACCACTGTTGAGGCTCATCAAGACCGCTATCTGTCCGCTTAGCGATGAGTCTTTGCTGTTCTGGCGTCATTACGTCAGGGTCAGCTATGGGTTGATCACGAGGAGAACAAGAGCGCCTAATGATATGATCGTCTCTTTCCGGACGCCCTTCAAAAGTGCGCCAGCATGTGGGACAATATAGCTCCGTGACAGAGTGTTTCCGATGCAAGTGCTGTTTAACGTCTTTGACGCGTTTCAAGTGAAACCGCTTGAAGCAGTTAAGATACTTGATAGGATCGAGCTTGTAGTAGGGGCAGGCAAAAAGCTTTGGTTGTGTGCAATCCGTATCAAATCCGGCATCTCGTTTGAGTGGTGCCTTTTTCGGGTCCTCGTCACCCGAATCTTCATCCCTCTGGTCGTTATGCTTCGGCCGTTTTCTACTGTGAGACTGAGAAGTGTCTTTCCCTTCACTCGGGAAAGACACAGCTTGGGAGCGTTTCTCTGAGCCTCCGTTGCAGTCCGTGACCTCGGCAACTTCACTGAAATCTACTAGAGGCCATGGGGTTTTGGGCCCCTGAAGTGATCTCCCAAAGAGCAAGTGCTCATCTTTGGCTGTGGAAAACATGTTAGCGAGAGCATCATTTCGTTCTTGGGGACATTACCTGCTATATGAAGAGAAGGCAAAGAAAGATTTGACTCAGAGAGAGACAAGACCGATGCGCCTATGTTCAAGATAATCAGTGTGTTCAGCTTGACAAGAGATTAGTCTTACATACCGTTCCCTGCAATAGACAGTTCCTGAGATTTCAAATCAACAACACTATTGTTCTCTAACTCGGCGGAAGTTACATTGCTAGTAGGACGAGGTATGCAGACTAATTTTTCGCAGGATTATCGATTAGCAATGCTGTCAAGATTCAATAGCCCATAAAACTTTCTTCATGCAACTTGATCACCAGTTTATGGTGGATAAAAAGCCATCATTCTAGGGCATGAACTTTCCAACTTGGTGGCGTCACATCCTACAGATAAGCTCTTCATGGGCTTTGCCACGAAGGTCGATGAAGTTTTGTAAGTACTCACGGGCTTGTGTTTCCACATATCTTTGGTCTTTCCCTTGTTTCTGCAGAGGTGACAGATTCATGGCAGCTACATGTCGATTCGGATTGTCTCCGTGTGTTGATTCCTTGATGTACGATTCAACCATGCATTCGTATCCGAGACGTTGGAATATGGCCTTCAGAACTGTGTCAGCTAAAGTCGTGATCAGTTTCCCACTGTGCTGGGCTGTGGTTTTGTCGACAGCCTCCGATGCAGAGAAATGGCCAACCAAGCCGTATGAAACACTCTCAATATCTAAGAATCTGTCTCTTACCTTCCACTGATTGGCAGAAACGTCAAAATCCTGATGTCTGTTCACCATCCAAGCATGATGCCGTCTTCCCATTGAAGACAACGTGCTGGTGTGTCTGGTGGTATCCAAAACACCTCGTCTTATCCATCCAGCTCCGCCATTGCTCTTGCCCCTGGGTTTAGATATCTCCCTGCTTCGTTCGATGGCCGATCTCGTTCTTCGGGGTAACGGGCTTCCGCCTTTCGGTACATCGGAGGTTCCCCTGGAATCGGTTCGTGATTTCTTCCACATTGTCGCTGCATCATCACGCTGAAATCGTCGGCGATGAGGGTATTTTGGAGATGACCAGGTCATGTCAGAGTTTGTATGTTTGTGCATAAGGTGAGATTTCACGCAGTTCCAACGCAGGGCGGGCCGCGGAAGCCAGACATATCGTAAAGTGCACATTTGATTCGTCTCAGGTATTCACGGGATCCGTAATCATTGCAGCGCCGCGCCACCACGCTGTCAAGGCAACACCTCCAATCAAAACATAGCACCTTGCATTGGCGATTATGCACTGCCCCCAATGGTCTCGGATGTCATCGCCCACATTTGTGGAAGAACGCAATTGTGGGCTTAGCTGTCTGTCAGCCCAACTGCCTGACTTGTCGACGCCTGACGGCCAGATTTCACTGTCGGAGACGGCATGTTACAAGGCAGTCTCCTACGTGTGCGAATGGACAGATGAGCCTTCGATACCACGCATGTTGGTTACGACGACAGGCAGTTTGATCCATCGTGTTTATGCGCCCAGCACCTACTCTTGAGTCGTGACGTGAGCTTCTAAGCTCTGTTCCCGTGCATCCTGCCAATTCTGGCTGGAGCCCACAGTGAGGTCACATGTTTGCCTGTGTACCTTGAAAAGCGAAACGTTTTTCATTGCAACTAAGATTCTAGACCTCTTCAAGAGGCCAATTGTGCGACAGTTTTCATAGATATCTGATTCACATGCCGCAGCCTCGATCCACCATGTTAGGCACGCCCAATTCAAACTCAGCCTCCCTGTCTAACAACCAGCTTTTTACACTTTGAAATTAGTGGTCAAGTATGTACAAGTTTCCATCCACCTCGCCGTTCCGATTGGTAAGGCATCTGCGTCAGGCAGACTTCGCCCATTCCTCATCAAACCGTGCCAAAGATTTTCGAAGTTGGGCGGCATGCTGTTCGCTGGGAATTCCAGCGACAAGCCGTGCCGTTACCGGCGGAGCATCATGACACCACGATTCGAAACGCAGAGAAGTGGTGTACTGCATCCCAGCACCACGACTGTGAACAAGCCTATAGTCAGCAACATAGTTTTTCTAAAGGGTAGAAATCCGAAACAAGAAGAGAATTTTCACGAGAATATGAGAGATAATTACTTGATTCCATCCGTATGCGTTCGCGATGGCGCCGGGGATGGTGCTGGCAATGGTACTTTGATTCTCGTCGACATTGTGTGATTTATCGTGAGATTTTATGTATGAGCAAGAGCCTTTGAATGAGGTAATGCCGGTGAGCTCAGAATCAAGACGTTGCAAGTTGCAGATTGCCTCCGGAGCCGATAATTGAAACCTCGTGAATTCTTGTTACTATATACTACTGAATTGTCCCACAATCTATCCATTACGATTCCTACTTCACCCACAAACTTGCCATTAAAAGTTTCGTGGTTTGGTCTCCATGAGCTTTAGGTTGGTGTTTGGTTGCTGTTCGCCAACAGAATGCGGGACACATCAGAAAGTGTGGGTGAGGACCGCACCACGCCGCCATCGGGATCAACCTCCAAGTAATCCCACAAATTTATGGTTAGCTGGCATCGACTAAAGAGCGGGCGCAGACAGATGGGCGTCTTAGGGGAGCCTCACACAACTGCAGCAGCAAGTCGTGGTGATGGCAGGCAGGCTGGCTGTGCAAGGCAACGCGAACCATCAACCACCGCCGCGTTCTCGCTTCATTGCCCTTCTACAGCTACTGTTTTCTGCACATTCAAGACAGGGGTCACGACATGGGGAGGCGGGGAGGAGAGAAAGACAACCCAATCCCTCCGCTTTTTTCTTCAGCCTCTTGTCGCGACATAACCATATCATACATTTATTAAAGGCAACACGAAGCAAATTGCATCCTGATATTACCTGACGCAGGTTACATCAATATGGCGTCTCGTCCTCCCTCCGTACCCGGCGTGAACGCCGGATCCCGCCTCAGTGACCTTCCGGCCCGCTTGCGCGGGCTCCAGATTGCCGGGCCACCCGAAAGCAAACGCATTCCGCTCATCAAAGACAGGTTCCTCCCTCGTTTTAAAACCAGTTTATCGAACAACCAGAAGACGTCTTCGAAGCAAGTACCATCTACCAACGACGGCGGCGACTTGGAGGATGAGACTATCTCAGCCTCAAACACTCTTTATTCTCGGCCTGACAAGACAGAGCTTGAGCTTTCGCGCCGCAGATATCATCCCAGTGTCAGCAAGCTTCTCAGTAAACTGAAAAGGCATTCGACCTTAGACGACATTCCAATTACCAAAAACCTCCCATTCAAAGTCTTCGGCAGCACTGCTTCTAGCTTTGATTACCTCAACTGCGATAGTGATGCTACGTCACTGCAGTCAACCGCCGCTCTCCACTCTCGTTTGCCAATTCACTCAAGCAACAACACCGTTAGAACGCCTCTACCATCCTCTATTCAGAAAGTCGGCGCCACTCGCGAGGCTCTCGACCATTCGCGATCAGCGCCAAACCAGCCAACATGGCCACCCAAACCCGCATCCGATCTTCCTAGTTTCTCAGATAGCCCATCGACACTTGGCTACCAGACAAACACAAGCGTCTCAAACCTCGGTAGTCATAACGTTCGACCTCCAGAGCCCATTATAGATCAATTCTTAGCCAGTTTGCCAGACCACTCAAGTCAGCAGTCTGTTACCACTCCCGAGCCTGAAGGGCAGCATAGGCTGTCGCTGCGGCAATTCCTCTTGGCTGTCGCACGTCAACTTGCTGCGAAGCACGGCCATGGCGATCCCGAAACCGACCAACCTAATAGTTCCAAAGGCAGTCGATGCTCGTCCGGTCGCAACGGTGCGAAAGACTCAGCTGCACGCCAACCAGAAGCCAAGTCGATCGGACAGAAGGTAAAGAGAAGAAGAAGCGGTGACCGAGGCTCAGGCAATGGAGGCGGCAAACGATCCAAGCTTGACGCAAATCCCTTTGCACGCTTTGCATGCCCGTTCTTCAAAAAAGACCCGATCAAATACTTCCGATGCGCGATGTTGAACTTCGACACTGCGTCCCATATGTTACAGCACCTCTTCAGGTCCCATTACGTAGCGAACAGGTGCCCCCGTTGCAGAACAAGTTTCGACAGTAGGGAACTTTGGAATGCCCACGTTGGAAGTTGCGACGCACCTCTACAACCACAACCCGATCCATACGACGGCTTGACCGACGACCAGGCGACGGAGTTGAGGGGTCGCAGACGGGAACGCCAGATTTCAGAGAGAGAGCGATGGTACAGAGTTTGGGATATCGCCTGTGGAGGCAACGGCATTGCGAAACCGCAGTCTCCCCTTTTGGACGACAACGTATCTGGTTTTGTCAGAGCATGTCTCACGTCTGTAGCCTCAGCAACCCCATTCGCTACGAGACTGGCTGATGATGGTCTGATTGCATCTCCTGGAAGTCTTGGAGTGATCCTTGAACGGGTTTCAAGCTTCCTAAGCAACACATTAACCATTCACCCTCACGAATCCGAGTCGGATACCAATGCCCCATCTGACAACGCAGAGGCAGGAAGTCTCCCCCGTACGCCTTCAATGTCGCATCAGATCGATCCAGTCACTGCTCGGAGAGAGACTCCTGGCCCGCTTCACAACGAGGAAGACAACGCGAGTCCCTTCAATGAGCATCCGCAAGACGACTTGCTTGATTCTGGTGGCAGTTCCCACCTTGATCAGTACACCTCCCTGACACCTTCGGATCTCAATCTTCAGGAACGCGACGAAACTGATGTTGACTTTGATGAAATCGACGCTCTGTTTGATTTCGATGAACCCGAATCGTCTGACAAGGGCAAAGGCCGGTCTTGACAAAGATTGCATCGTCATCGCCTCCCATATATTGGGTGTCAATGCTTGAGCATTATCGGGCCGCGAGACGAACGCACACTCAGATGGCCACTGTCGTTGGGTCCGGTCGACAAGACATGTTTCACCAGGGGGCTCAAGGTGGTAAAACTCCCTGGAATACTTCGATCAACATACGAGGACGGCAGCGGTATGGTGTTGTGCTGGATATTGGCGTGAAGAAGGTCGACCTCATGTTGACAACTAAGACTGATATCGTGCTTGGAAAGGAGAAACCCAGATTGTTGCATTTTTGTTCAAGGATTATGTTTTCTTCTTAGTTGCAAGCTCTCAGTCATTCATCTGCTTTGGTTACTTCAAGATCGAATGTTAATGTGTTTTGACAATTCCACCTTTCGTCAGCAGGCCACTGCATGATCTTCGTGTCCGATGAATACCTGTGATTGTGTGTGAACTATTTTTCCAACTTACTGCTTCCATGCTCTATCAACAGGCTTCCATCACCAGGTGTTTTGCAAATCTTGTCGATAACAAACTCTTTCCCTTTGCTCTTGTCTTGAAAATATGACTGTCATGACTGAAACGTGATGGTTGAGGCTCAGGACTCTACTTGTGAAGTAACCCATATTGAATCTGGGTTGTACCACAGTATCCGGCAGGGGGATCCGAACCCTTCGTGGTACATCCATCGAGGGATTCTGCGGCATGAAGTGACGTTCTCTCACTTTTATCACATCTACCAGGCCTTGACTCATGACGTGCTCAGGAGATTGGCCAACAGTCGGAAATCCCGTTGCATCGATGAAACTCTAAGAGGTTCTCACCAACGCATTCAAGTATTTGCCTGAAATTGTTCCAAATCCTTGTTTCATCACAGTCGAAACGACCTGTTTCTACTTCCTTCGGCGATGTATTTGGTAATGTCTCTCTCCTTTTCTAGTCTCAACTCTTATGCATTCAGTCGTCGCCAAGCTCTTTGATTGGATTGAATAAGTACACATCCATACGTATCCGACACATTCGGCACAATAATTCAGGATTTTCACCAAGAAATCAACAAATTCATATTATTAAGGGACGATGAAGACGGCATATGGTGCATACATCGCAGTAATGGCGGTGTCACGTATCATAGGTACCTACGGATATATGCCGAATCGTGAAAGTTCGTAACGATTAAAAATAGGTTCGAATGCAACAGCCTCAAGCACCGGACCGAGCCAGAAATTACTGCTTTATATCATGTTGGTAAGCTGTAGTGATCAGATCAAAACTAAGATAAGCCACAACGAGTTCAGCTCTGCCTTCATATTGTTTTGCTAAGCCAGCATCCGACTGCTTTGCGAACATACGGCTGCTATTCCCCATAGGACAAGCTACGAGCGGGATAAATCGTCTTATTTGGCTGCCCAGGAATCAGACTAGGTCTCTGAGACGAGGAGGTGGAGCGAGCTCGCCCAGACTGTCGGGACTGGTTCCGGGGTTCTTGTCCAACCGTTGGTGCTGTTGGAGCCAGCAAACATCGCGACCCCGGACTCTCAACCTTGCAAACTGCAAATCGGCTCTCCTCCTAATTTCACCCATGGCAAAAGGAATGCGGCACAGTTCTTAATAATTCCGCTCTCAAGACCCGCGTCTGTTTTGATGGGACGTCTCTCCTGATCTCCTCCTTCCGACCCCTTTTGGTCTGAGATTCCAGTCCATTTGGCTCAACACCACCAACCTAGATACGTCTGCCGTCTCCGACTCCCTATCAGCATTTCTTTCAGTGCGATTCTCCCACTCGATCTCACACGGCGGACCACGAACGATGCGAATATTACACCTGGTGTTCACTGCGGCTTGGGCATCCGCTGCGACGCGCTTGCTGACGGAACTGGCGAGCGATTCAAGCAGTGATGTAGACGGACCATGGAACACGGCGAGGGTAGATGGTTTTTTCATAATCCTCGATCGCTTCACGGAACTCTTTGCTCGCATGTGGCGCTCGGGAAATTCACCTTCTCAGATGTGGGCAGATGGCGTTGGTGGCACCTTTCGGGGAAGCTTTTTGAAGGATAGTAGCGCTGTCACATACGACGGAAAGGGCTTCGAGCTTGACTGGCTGAGCTACTGGCCAACAGAGTACTCGAGCTTGGGCAGCGGGGCGACTATCTGGTTCGATGAGTTCAAGCTCGACCTGATAGACGAATCACTCGAAACTTCCTCTACACCTGTCAACATGACTATTGCAGAGGTGACGGAATGGAGCCACCACTACATCAATGTCACTTCCACCCCCCCTGTAGGCATCCTCGGCCTGGGAAGAGGGATTAGCGAAATCGCCGAACAAGCCCGGGTCAAGGGAGGGTTCCCTCTTGGAATCACTGACCAACTCGTCGAGAGCAAGGCCATAACGTCGAATTCATGGTTCATGCACCTAGGCAGTAACCTCCTGAAGCAAGACATCTCCGTCTCTTTTGGCGGCTACGCGAAGAATCGCGCTTTGGGAAAAGTCGGGGCGTTCAGGTTGTCTCCATACGGCGCCTTGCCGCTGGCTTTTCTCATCGACATTGCCCTGGGAGTCGAATATGGGGGCTCGCCGTTCCCGTCTGACCAGCAGCTGGGCAGTGGATGGGATGCGAACAATATCACTGGCAACCAGAAGGACATGATAAAACAGTACAATGGCCCCTCGGGCTCCCTACTGGTCAACCCGGACGCTGCATTTCCGTACCTGTACCTGCCACCACGCGTGTGCGCTGCTGCGGCCGAGTACTTGCCGGTCTACTTTCACAACGACCTGGGCTTGTACATCTGGAACGAGACCGGCGAGGCGGTGCGCGTCAATCGAATCGTCAACTCTCCCGCCTACATGAGTTTCGTCTTCTCCGATATTTCGGCGGAGAACGTTACCGTCAAGATACCTTTCAAACTACTGTATCTCAATGTTTCTCCCCAGAGAAACGGTTCGAGCGCCGACACGCGATACTGGCCTTGCAAGCCGTGGAACGAGGAAGAGACGACTCTGGAGAGTGGGTTTCCCATACCTCTTGGGAGAGCTTTCCTACAGGGTGCCTTTATCGGCTACAACTACGACAGGAAGAGGTTTTACATGGCACAGGCACCAGGGCCAGACGTGGGACAGCAGGTCACCGTAGATGACGATGCCGAAACCCTTAGCTCGCACCCTGCCCATTACTTCGCAGATACGTGGCGGGGATGGTGGACAGCACTCGATTACACGACTTCGAACGACGTCAATGGCAGTGCAAGCCCCGTGGATGTGCCGGCCGATGGGAGCGCACTCTCCGGGATCATTGCCGGGATCGTCGTCGGGGTCGTCGCCCTGATCGGCGGGGCAATTGGCGGAGGGTGGTGGTATTTCAGGCGCTATCGGCGACAAGAAAATGGACAGAATGCCGCTGCTCAGTCTGGAGATGAGTACCATGCGCTCGGAGGAAAGCCAGAGTTGGACGGAGACGGTATCCCGATAGCCGAGCTACACCCTCAAACGGCGAAACGTGAGCCGCAGGTGCTGGCGGAGCTGCACTCACCGTCAAGTCGGGATGAGCTGGAGGTAGAGAGCATGGTGTACGAGATGCCCGCCGGAGATGTCTCGCCGAGCCCTAGAGGGCAGCTATCAAGTCATGAGAAAGGGGATCAATCACCTCAGAAGCCATCGAGAGATATAGAATGAGCGCCAAAACAACAATGCCAAACTTTTATTTTTCATCATACACCTATGCGCCCCGGATATCCAGCTTAGTTGAAAACAACAGTCTTGGTCTTGTTGAGGAACACGCGGCCCTCGGCAGTCCACTTGACAGCGGCCGCCAGAACCTGGCTCTCAATGTTGGAGCCCTCCTCGACCAGGTCCTTGGGGCTCATGCCGTGGTCGACCCTCGCGATGCGCTGCTCAATGATCGGGCCCTCGTCCAGGTCGGCAGTCACAAAATGGGCCGTGGCGCCGATGATCTTGACGCCGCGGTCGTAGGCCTGGTGGTACGGCTTCGCGCCCTTGAAGGACGGCAGGAAGGAGTGGTGGATGTTGATGATCTTGCCGGACATGGCCTCGCACAGCTTGGGCGAGAGGACCTGCATGTAGCGCGCCAGCACAATCAGCTCAATGTCGTTGTCCTTGACGAGCTTGAGGATGGCCTCCTCCTGGGCGGCCTTGGTGTCCTTGGTGACGGGCAGGTGGTGGAAGTCGATGCCGTAGTTGCCGGCGAGGGTCTGGAATTCTGCGTGGTTGGAGACGATGAGGGGCACGTCGATGGGCAGCTGGCCGGACTTTGCGCGGAAGAGCAGGTCGTTGAGGCAGTGGCCGATCTTGGAGACCATGATGAGGGTGCGCAGCTTGCGGGCGACGGGGCGGATGCGGTACCAGTCCAGCTGGAGCTCGGCGGCGAGGGCGTCGAACGGGGCCGTGAGGTGCTCCGTTGACTCCGTCTCAGTCGGCCCAAAGTGCACGCGCATGAAGAACTTCTCCGAGACGGGGTCGGAGAACTGCTGGAGGTCCAGGATGTTGAGCTTCTGCGCCGCGAACACCCCGGTCACGGCGTGCACAATGCCGGACTTGTCCGGGCAGGACAGGGTGAAGATGTGGTCGTGCTTGGCGGAGGCCATGTTGAATGATGGTTGGAGGGATGGCTGGGGGGTTGAAGAGGTGTGTGTTGGGTTGAGAGGTGAGAAGGAAGTTCTTGTGATGGCAAATCTCAGCCGCCTCCAATGAGTTTTCTCTCCTGAAAGAATGAGTCAAACACTAAAAAGGGCCGCGGGGCACCAGTTCCGTTCTGAGAGCCCCTCCCGAGCTCGGGGATGATTCGGAGACCCGCAAATAAAGCCCATCTAGCTGCTGCTGAAATGTGATGAGTGAAAGGAAGTGGGAGGCTTCATCTTGGTGAGAGCCTCGAGTGAGTGAGTCTCAAACGCGAGAAGACATCAAGAGACGAACGCGATTGAGTCAATGGGAAGAAGAACGATAAGATGTGTGTGCCTGCATGTCTCACTGGGTTCAGGTGTGGTGACATCACCCCTCCTTCAGTGACGATCTCAGTGTGCCCCTCACTGTCTTATCGAGGGGCTGACCGTTAATGAGCTGAATGAAGGCCGCATGGGATGGACAGGACCAGAGGCTGGCTTTTTACTCATTCAATATTTCATGTAAGCGGCTTTTTCAATTGCAATGGTCATTTCTGGCTCAGACTTTCTTCTGAACATGGTCAATGGCCAAGTTGAAGGCCGAGTCAGCCACAACGTGTGCATTAAATCAGCACCATATTTATGCCGCCTTCACAATGATGACATGTCGATAGATTGCAAATTATGAGACTGGCGGTGGTAGCGCTCTCATGTGAATGACTTTCAAGTCTCATTCGACCGTCTATAAGAATTCAATGGCTTTACTTCACGAGATGAAGATGTTGTGCTGTAGAAGAGGATAGATGCGGCGGCGTACGAGGGAGGGATTTCATCTTTTCACTAAGTATTGAGTTCTCGGAAGGGGCTTGATCTGAGGGTTGAAAAGGTTTGCGATATTGGTACATGTCACCGGTATCTCAAGTTTAAACCTTTCTCCTGCATTATATATACCTTTGGAGGGCTGATAGGCCAAAAGGGTTGCCAGAATCAACAAAACCCCGGTCGTGGGACACGCGCGCTGTCCTTTCGCCGTCCTTCAGCATCCTCGTCGTCGTCCTTCGCTATCGTCAAGTTCCAAATATTCAGAGACATCAGACTAGGGGCTTCGTTCCACCAACATGGCATCCATTTGGCCCATGAGCCTCAACTTCACGCCCTACATCCTCAAGGCCTTCATCTTCGTCGAGGATATCGTGGGCTGGCACCCCGTCGGCCCCGATGGCGTCGCAACACCAGACCTATTCCTAGCCATCTGCCCGATGGAGGCCCCCGAGCTCTCCGTCAACCAGACAGCGCAACAGGCCATCTGGTCGCAGAAGCCGGTCTGCTACGGCTACCTCGTCGACCCGGCCTCCAAGTACTGCGTCTACACCGACACCGAGTACGGCCCCAACGGCATCAGCATTGTCGCCAAACAGCGCGTCATGGACGCCAGCATCCTCGAGTGCCTCGCCAACAACCGCACCATCCTCCCCAAGACAACGTCCCAAACACACTTCTCCCGATCGACCACCCCTCCGCCGTACGAGCTCGTCGACGTCGAGGGCAAGGGCAAGGGCCTCGTCGCCACGCGCCCCATCGCCGCGCACGAGGTCATCCTGACCGACGAGGCAACCCTCCTCCTGGACAAGAACATCCAGCGCTGGATGACGCAGCCAGACGGCTACAGGCTCCTCAACGCCAGCGTGGCGCAGCTCCCGTCCCCGGCCGTCATCGCCGACCTCCACCGCCTGCCGGCCGCCAAAGGCAACCTCGTCTTCGACACCCTCAACGCCAACTCCTTCGCCATCAAGCTCCGCATGCCCAACAGGGCCGTCCTCCCGCGCATCGCGCGCATCAACCACGACTGCCGCCCCAACGCGTACATACGCCTGCCCATCGACGGGCTGTCCGGCACCGTCGTCGCGGGCGAGCGCGGCATCGCGCAGGGCGAGGAGATCACGCTCAGCTACTTCCCGGTCGAGTACGCACGAGAGCGCAGACAGCGGCACCTGGCCAAGGAGTGGGGGTTCGAGTGCGGGTGCGCGCTGTGCACCGCGCCGGAGGAGGAGGTGGCGGTCTCGGATGCGAACAGGGAGAGGCTGCACGAGCTGGAGACGGAGTCGCATTATGCTTCGTGGGATAACAAGACGGACGAGGCGATCCGGCTTACTGAAGAGAGTCTGGAGGTGCTCCGCGAGGAGGACTTGATGATCACGGCGAAGTGGCGGTATGTGTGGCTCGCAGCGTTGTACGAGAAGCTGGGCCGGGAGGATGAGGTGCGGAAGTACGAGAAGATGGCGGATGAGTGGAAGGAGAAGTGGCTGGGCGATGATGTTGATTGGGAGATCCGAGCATAAAGAATGTCTCATTGTCCAAGTTGTCGTCGAGATATACAGTAATTGATCATTATTCGGTTGTACAACAGGGCCGCGTTCGTACCCAATAATATCTACAGTGAATTAATCTACTTGTTCAACCGGGGAGCTCTCTCAGGCTCTCTCCAGTAAAGACACGCCTCTCTACGGATGACGTCCTCCTCGACCCTCGTGCCGTTGTTCGGCTCAACGACAAGCTGCAGCGCCGGCTCCGACTCGAGCCCATACCCGGTGGGCTTGTAGCTGGGCCACTCCGGGCTGCCGGGGTACCTGTGCGTGTTCGGGTCGCCCGACAGCACGAAGCTGGACAGGTACCCGTGGTAGACGTGGCTGATCTCGGGGTACTGCACGACGGGCTCGTCCCAGGTGTACTTGGTGTCCGCCGTGTGCGGGATGCCGCGCCACGCGGGCCACGAGTTGTTCGTGTTGAAGCGCAGCTTCCAGGTCGGCACGTCGGCGAGCGAGGCGCGGTACGCCGTCTCCTGGCCGGGGCAGATGTACGCGTAGTCGCTCCACGCGGCCGAGAGGCGGTTGTACTGCGTGCTGTTGGGGGAGTTGGCGAAGGGCGAGTCCGCGTGCGTCGCCGGGTCCGGGTAGAGCTCCTGCAGCAGCGCGAGGTCGGTCTCGTTGAGCGCGGGCGAGGTGTTGTGCATGTAGTCGACGAACTCCTGGTTGGTCTCCTTGTCGCCGGCCATGTAGTACTTTGCCTCGTCGTTGACGTTGGAGGTGATGGTCGGGACGTGGAAGAAGGTGCCGTCGTAGCCGGACTGCGAGCCGAACTTCTCGAGCAGCGGGCCGCCCTGCGTCGGCTGGAAGGGCCACGTCAGGGCCGGGTCGTAGTCGTTGTACAGCTGGGTGCTGATGTTGCGGATGGCGTCGATGTCGGCGGCGCGCAGGCAGGACAGGGCGGCGGCGTTGTCGCCTTCTGTAGGGCAGCCGAGGTAGGCCATGTAGGTCTCGAACTGCTTGACGTAGAGGGGGTAGGTGGCGTTGGGGAACGCGCGGGCGGTGACGGCGCCGGACTGGTGGATGGCGCGGGCGAAGAGCGGCTTGCCGGCGTCGGCGTCGTAGTTGTGGAAGTAGTGGATGCCGACGGAGTGGCCGCCGGCGGAGCGGCCGCCGATGGTGACGGCCTCGGGGTCGCCGCCGAACGCGGCGATGTGCTTCTGCACGAACTGCAGGAAGAGGCGCTGGTCGAGCACGCCGAGGTTGAGCAGCCCCTCCTCCTCGAAGAGGGCCGACGGCAGGAAGCCGAGGGAGTTGAGGCGGTAGTGGAAGTTGACGACGGTGATGGGCTCCTTGGAGGAGGCGGCGAAGGCGGCGCCGTCGAAGGACTTGTAGCTGCCGGCCACGAAGGCGCCGCCGTGGATCCAGACGAGGACGGGGGTCTTCTGGTCCAACGGGACGCCGCGGGTGCGGAAGACGTTGAAGTTGAGGCAGGCCTCGTCCTGGGTGCTCACGGCGGTGGAGGTCGGGTCCTGGACGCACGTCTTGCCGAAGGCGGTGGCCTGCTTGGTGCCGTTGAAGGCGGCCGGCCAGGAGACGGGCTTGAAGCGGCCCTCGGGACCGGCAGGCTGCGTCGCGTAGTCCATGCCGAGCCAGGCGTCGACCGGCGCGGCGAGCGAGCGGCCGCTGAAGGTCGAGTTGACGACGGTGCCGGCAAAGGTGCCGTAGTCCTTGAGGGTGACCGGGTTGTAGACGGCGGCGGCGGCAGCCGGGGACAGGACGACCTGCGACGCCGCGAGGAGCGACGAGGAGAGCTTCATGATGACTGACTGCTGCGTCGATCCCTCGTCTCCGTGATGTTGTCTCTGTCCGGATACTTCCTCACCGTGGATGAAGGAGGTGAAGAGAGAGGAACACAGCAGCACCGATGCGCAGCACCGGATGCCGCCGATCTTTAAGAGCATTTTTCTTGGTCGCTGTCCGTCTTCCGCGTTGCGCCGCTTCGTGTTTCCCCTCTCGTTGACGACAATTTCCCGACGACCCGCTCACAAGACGACCCCGTTCGTCGTCGCTGGGATGGTCTTGATGGAGGCAACGTCGACGGTGTAACCCATTGACCACTGACGTTGGAGAACTGAAGAGAGTTGGAGAAGCCCAGATCCCTGACTCAAGCAGCGGAGAGCTCGCTGCGAGCACGCTACATCCGTGGGGATCGATGTCATTGCTTAAGCGAAGAGGGGTGGCTCTCCGATATCGTCGGCACTCACTTTTGGAGCCCGGGGCTGCCAAGAACCAAGATGGGGATTATGGATGATTCTGATGCTGCGCAGCCAGTGAGGTGAGCGGTGTTGATAAGAAGCCAGCGCGAATGACTAAATCTCCAAACACAATGCTTCTTCAACTGCTCACCGAGAGACAGAAGAGAGATGGAGCCCCGCAAAGAGAGGCCTTTTTGGGGATCGGCAAGCGTATGTACCCCAGCCTCCCTTTTTGCCAGCCGGTCGGCTACTTTCTTTTTCCAGGAACGTCGTGGATTTTGGCATTGGCGAGTGGAGTTTTGGGGGCAGGCAGTGCGATTGATGGTTGATGAGGAGGACAGGGTCGAATAAGGTGTGATTAACACGCTTTGATAGCGAGCGCCAACATCCGTCATCCGAGGTCGTCTTCCGCGATCCGATATCTATCCTCTATCTTCTTTTTGCTTTTGTTCCTTCATGTTCATTCGTGATATCGTCATTGATGTCTCCTCCCCGTCCTCCCGAACAACTCTGAACAGCCCGACGGCGCAGATCGGGTTCATCCCATCCCCGAACACCGTGCACCAAGTGATTCCCAAGAGTATCACTCGCTCATGGTGATGATGAGAGCAGGGTATTGTGTCTCATGCTCACCTCAACCAGCCATCTCCTCGTCCTCATCGTCGTCTCCAAGTCCCGCCTCCAGGAACGATGCGCGGTTCTGCTCCACGGCCTGCACGAACTCCTCCTTGCGGAAGGCATCGGGCCATCCAAACTCACGGTACAGGCCCTTGACCAGCTGAAGCAGTACGTTAGACCCTGGTTTCGCGAGATGGTGTTTTTGGTTGGCTCAATTGGAAATACTCACCTGTCCCTCCTCGGTGTGCTCCTCCACAACCCGCGCATCCCACTTGCCCGACCGCGGCGCCGGGACGACGTCCAAGTTGCCCACCTGCGCGTAGACGGTGTCGAAGTAGGTCTCAATCGGCACAGCCTCGACAGCCTTCCACGGCTCTCCCTCCGGCGCCTGCTCCTCGCCCTCGAACTCGGTGCCGTAGGGATAGATGCATCCTGTGTAATTTGTTAGTAAGGTAACTCATCAGGTCTCTTCTTGCGCAACAGACGTAGCCCCTTGCAATGAAAAAGTAATAGAGAAAAACAAAGTTGCAATGAACATGAAAAATGAAAAAAAAAAAAATGAACCAACCCTCATCCGTATCAACC